>JAXQQM020071105.1:0-81281 GCA_034641835.2 Pinus albicaulis
ACATTAATTGATTGAATTATGATATTTTATTATTATTTATATAAAAATAAAATAATTTGACAAAAGCAGATTCCAAGTGATTTTTATTTTCTTGAATAATAATAATGATGTAAAGTTACATAATATTTGTGAATAACAATAATAACAATTGTAACGCCATTAATTGATTAAATTATGATATTTTTTATTATTTATATAAAAGGAAAATAATGTAGAGTTACATAACATTTGTGAATAATAATAAATAACAATTGTAACACCATTAATTGATTAAATTCTGATATTTTTTTTTTATTTATATAAAAAGACAATAAGTTGACAAATACAAATAAGAAAGTAATTTTCTATATATCCCTTCTAACACCCAATTCGAAAGTAATTTTCTTTATATCACTTTTAAGTTCTAACTTTCTTTATATCACTTCTAACACCAGATTAGAAAATAAATTTTTTTATATCTCTTCTAAGTTCTAATCCCTGATAAGACTAAGAATTAATCCTATTCCCAAAAAAAATCAATGATTTGATAAACTGCACATTACAAAATATTTTTCTCTAGTACTTAAAATGCAAGATAAGAAAGTCATCCATTGCATTTCATTGTTAATTATTATTATTATTATTATTATTAATTATTTGTATAGATTATATAAAACAAATCAACCGAAGTTCAATGATCAAATAAATGAGTAATGAAATCAAAACTGAAAACACCATGTCATCAGTGGAATAACATTGATTAAGGAATGATATGTACCATTATAATTCATATGCGCCAAAATCCAAGCTATGGTAAAAAAGTGTGTATGAGAAATGTTATAAGGGGTTAAATCCGATTGTATCCAAGGTAATTGGTAATGTAAATAGACACTTAGAAAGGTAAGTTAGATAGTTTTATAATGTGAAAAGTAAGTTTATATATATCTATATACATAGAATTAGAACTTAAGTAAAAAAAAAAGATTAGAAGTGATTTTTATTTTTTTGAATAATAATAATGATATAGAGTTGCATCATATTTGTGAATAACAATGAATAACAATTGTAACATTATTAATTGATTAAAATATGTTATTTTTTATTATTTATATAAAATGAAAATAATTTGACAAACACAGATTCTAAGTGATTTGTATTTTTTTGAAAAATAATAATGATGTAGAGTTACATAACATTTATGAATAACATTAAATAATAATGATCACACCATTAATTGCTTAAATTATGATATTTTTTTATTATTTATATAAAAAAATAATAATTTGACAAATGTAGATTCCAAAGATTTGTATATTTTGAATAATAATATTGATGTAGATTAATCTTTAGGATGAACCATATTAGTGATGTGATTAATCAGAAAGACATCTATCTAAATAGTAGGGTACATAACATTTGTGAATAACGATAAATAACAATTGTAACACCATTAATTGATTAAATTATGATATTTTTTATTATTTATATAAAAAAGAAAATAATTTGACAAATAAATTATAAGTGATTTGTATTTTCTTGAATAATAATAATGATGTAGAGTTACATAACATTTGTGAAGAACAATAAATAACAATTGTAACACCATTAATTGATTAAATTATGATATTTTCTATTATTTATATAAAAAAAAATAATAATTTCACAAATACGAATCTAACACTTGATTAGAAACTAATTTTCTTTAAATCTTCTAACACCTGATAGGACTAAGGATTAATCCTATTCCCAAATACATATTCCAAGTGATTTGTATTTTCTTAAATAATAATAATGATGTAAGAGTTACATAACATTTGTGAATAACAATAAATAAGAATTGTAACACCATTTCTTGATTAAATTATGATATTTTTTTTATTATTTATATAAAAAGAAAATAATTTGACAAATACAAATTAGAAAGTAATTTTCTTTATATCACTTCTAACACTAAATTAGAAAGTAATTTTTTTTTTTTTTTTATATCACTTGTAAGTTCTAACACCTCATAGAACTAAGGATTAATCTTATTCTCAAATACATATTCCAAGTGATTTGTATTTTTTTGAACAATAATAATGATGTAGAATTACATAACATTTGTGAACAACAATAAATAACAATTATAACACCATTAATTGATTAAATTGTGATATTTTTTTATTACTTGTATAAAAGGAAAATAATTTGATAAATATAAATTTGAAAGGAATTTTCTTTATATCACTTCTAACACTTAATTAGAATTTTTTTTTTTTTTTTTTAATATCACTTTTAACACCCAATTTGAAAGTAATTTTCTTTATATCACTTTTAAGTTCTAACACCTAATAGGAGGAAGGATTAATCCCATTCCCAAATACATATTCCAAGTGATTTGTATTTTCTTGAATAACAATAACAAGGTAGAGTTACATAATATTTATGAGTTACAATAAATAACAATTATAACACCATTAATTAATTAAATTATGATATTTTTTTATTATTTATATAAAAAAAATAATTTCATATATATAAATTAGAAAATAATTTTCTTTATATCACTTCTAACACTTAGTTAGAAAGTAATTTTCTTTATATCACTTCTAAATTATTCTAAGAAATAAGGATTTTATCCTATTCCCAAAAACAACTCAATGATTCGATAGATTGCACATTACAAAATATTTTTCTGTAGTACTTTTATATTACAAGAGAAGGAAGTCATCCTATTCAACTTTCAAGAAGTGAGTCATCCATTGCACTTCAGTGTTAATGTGTATACCGGTTAAGGTACAATTTTTTCTTTTTTTTAAAATTGTAACTCTGCATCAATAATTTAGGATAAATAGCGTAGTATCTCCCTGGCTGATCCTTCTCATAGGATTCTCCGCTCAAAGTGAAATATAAGGGGATGATAAACCCTATTCATTGGTATTGGGGGATGATGTCTAGTTTGACCAGGTCCTGGGGGATGATGCCCAAATTTACCTATAACAGAACAATTTCTTAAGTGAATTTGATTTTGAAATTCATCATTTTAAGGGAAAATAAAACCGTGGTGTTGATGCTTTAAGTAGGAAATTACACAATGTGTATGAACTCTACTTTAACTAGGAAGAATTTAAGTTCTGAGAACAAGTGAAGTAGGTTGCGGAAAAGGATCCAGAATATTGGTTTTTGTGGCAGAAAACACAACAAGAAGAAGAGCAAGGGAAGCAAACAAAATACAAGATCAACGATGAACAGTTATGGACATTTCGAGGGAAAATTTACATTCCTAATTGAATGAGTCTAAAAGAAATGATCTTAAATGAATATCATCGAAGTGCTTATTCTGGACACCCTGGTTACCAAAAGATGTTAATAACAATTATAAAAGACAACTTTTGGCCAAGAATGTGTACAAATACTACTGAGTATTTGACTAAATGTTTGGAATGTCAGCAGCTCAAGGTGGAGCATCAACACCCAGTAGGGTTTTTGCAACCCATTTCGATGCTGGAATGTAAGTGGGAGGTTATATCATTAGAATTTATCACAGGCTTACTAAAAACAAAGCGACACAATGACTCAATAATGGTGGTAGTCGATCGATTGAGCAAAGAAACTAACTTTATTCCAATGTAGTCAAATTTTAAAACTATACAGATTGTTGATATATTTATGAGAGAAGTGTTTAGATTGCACGACATACCAAAGATAGTCATCTCAGACAGAGATGTAAAATTTAATTCCTCTTTTTGGAAGGCCCTGTTCACTGGTTTAGGGATGCAAATTCAATTCAGTACAACATACCATACCCAAACAGATGGTCAGATGGAAATAGTAAATTAGATTTTGGAGGACATGTTGTGAATGTATGTAATGCAGCAACCTACTAAGTGGGAGGATTACTTACACCTAGTAGAATTCACTTATAATAATGATACCAAGAATCCCTTCGAATAAGTCCTTTTGAAGCATTATATGGTAGGAAATGTCGAACACCCATTAATTGGAGTAGTCCAGAAACCAAGCTAATGCTTGGGCCTGAAATGTTGGCCGAGATGGAACTAGAAGTGAAGAAAATTAGACAAAATCTGAAAGCTTCCAAAGATCGGCAGAAAGTGTATGCAGATCGAAAGAGGACCTATCGGGAATTTGAAGTAGGTGATCATGTTTACATGAATTAGACCCAAGAATAGCACCTTAAGGTGGAATACTTGTGCCAAATTTTCCCCTTGGTTTTGTGGACCCTTCCAAATTTTGGAAAGAGTGGGACCAGTGGCCTATCAGTTAGTGTTACCAAGACATATTCGGGTACAAAATGTGTTTCATGCGTCCTTATTGAAAATATATGTCCACGATCCAAAGCACATAATACATTTGCAGAAAATTCAGGTAGAATTTAATTAAAATATAAGAGTTCAATGAAGATAATTAACACTTTGACTAAATTAAATCTTTGCTAGTTGCAGGTTGAATTGGACGACGAATTTTTGGTAGAACCTCAACGTATTCTCGATCAGAGAGAAATAACACCCCGGAGGCAAGCCATCACCCAGGTTAAAGTGTAGTGGAAGCACTTTGGCCCGGAGGAGGCCACTTGGGAAGGTGAAAGGTTCATTCGAGAGGCTTGTCCGAAATTATTCCATGAAATGAAGTAAAAACATCGAGGACGGTGTTTTCCTTGAGTAGGGGAAGATGTAACATCTCTATTTGAGTGTCATGTTATTTTAATTGATACGTTTAAATTTTTTTAAGTTAAACTGGCTTAATGAGTATATTAAGAAAATTTTGAACAAAATTTTAATTCTTATTTTAATAAAGATTAATTATTGAGTGGTTTCCATAACTGATGGTTAAGTGTCCAAGGTACCAAAGTGGTTAGATCAGAAAGTAGTTACCTGATAGTTACCTTTCCTTTGGGAATAAAAAGAAAACCTTGATGAGGAAAAGTGGTTTTGTGCTAGAGGTAAAAAAAACAACAAGATTAGTTGAAAGGTGGGAGTATCCAGAGCTGGTTGGAGCCAGTGGAACTCAGATAAAAACTTGAAGATGGGAGTAGACACTAGACGACGGTCCTGAGGTCTCTCTCTAGAGAAAAAAATTCTAAGCTATCACACTTTGACAAGGAGCACGGGGGGAGTAGAGGACGCAATAACCTCTCTCATGGTTGGGAGGAAACCATCAGTTCTACTTGATTAAAGTAGGTACTGTGAATTTAAAAAGGAATAGAATAAGTTTCCTTATTTTTCTTATAATTACCTTGCTTCTAGAAAGATTACTGTGTGTGAATACTTGCTTATGGAAATATTAATGTGTGTGAATATTTCAGGAACAAAAACAAAATACAGTGTTGTATTAATGTTCAGTAAAGTTCTTGTTAATTATGTATTATTTAAAAACTCTGTTAAACTGTAAACCCTTATGACTCTGGATTAGAGTAAAACAGGCAGAGAAAATTGTGCCCTTAATTTACCAAGAAAGGTTTAAATGGTAGAGTCTGAGTTGTTTGGGGTTATATAGTTTAAAAACTATGCAAGAAAACCAAATACATATATAAAGGAACAATTAGTCCCATCTGGAGCATGAACTCCGAATAGGACAGTCTGTAAATCAAGAAAGACTAATGATACACAGACTTAGGGTCTTGGTGACACCCCTCGTTCATATCACATGGTCTAGACACCTGCATTATTAAAAGAGAAAGAAAGAGAATTTGTTGTTGAATATAAGAAATAAACTAAACTGTAAACTCAGAGTAACGATATAACTACAAGAAGTGACCAGAACAAATATAATACTTATAAAATAACCTGTGTTGCAAGAATATCGGTATAGAGAAATTATTCTTGAAGAAACAGTTTAGCTAAAAACAAGAATTCGGCTAACTGTGAAAATATTCATAAACATATCTCGAAAACTGGATTTTCTCTTTGTCAAATTCACAAATAGAGTTACCAGATATAAACATCATACAAAGATAGTTTTCGAAGGGTTATAACCCTATCTACCATTTCTAGAAATAACATCCATTAATTTGGAAAAGAAAACTATAACGTTGTATTGAAAATAGCCATGAAAATGAACTGTATATCGAGTAAAAAGCAGTAAGGAGAAACTCCAATTCATATTGAGGAGGTCGTCGAGGCACAAACCTAGAAAATTAATACAAATCATCATTTATCATAAACTGGAAACAAGGGTTTAATGCATGCTTTCCTTACTTGAGCAATTACTGTTTTATCATTACAAAGGCCGAACCAAACATGTCAATATGCTCATAAACCCAAAATAGGAATATCATGTCGACTGTAAACTATCATTTATCAATTATTCTTAACCAGAAGTCTTGAAAAACTATTGAAAGTATGTCATCTACGGAAAGCATAGTGGGCTAGTAACCATATTCAGTGCTTAAATAAACTCAACAAAACAAACTAAACTATATCAGCTTCCTCTTAAAATTATTTCCAGAAATAAACAGGGTTAGATAATCTCGACAGAGACATCATAAGTGACCAAGTACCTAGACATACAAGAGAAAACGATTAAGCCGAAGGATTCTGAGCTACCTCATCGTAGAAGGAAGGGTTGGCTGTATATTCCCTGCACAACCACAGAGTAACGTTACACAAGGAAACCCTTTCAGTATATCCGAATATAAATATTACTAAACCTTCTAAGTTAAAGGAGAGAAGGGGGTCCAGACTTACCTCATAGAAAATGCATATTCGAAAATCGATGACCTGCAAGAAAGAGGAACTAATAAGAAAATTGTAGAAAATAACTAAAAAAAAACATATATACCAAATCCGAGACCATTTAACCTCACACAATACCTGTGCTGGTCAAATGGAGACGATGTCAAAGAGCTCCTTCTTTAACATGCGAGACCGCAGTGTGGGAGTGACCACGCGGGAAGGGAGTAGGAGTGTTATACCAATACCAGACAAGCCACCGTAGCTGTATTTCCAAGGTTAAGCACTCAGTGTTCCGAAAAAAGTTGTGACAAAACAATACAAAATCGAGAAGTATGAGGAATGCCATGAGTGGCGGCCAGTGGAGAGCAAGAAGTTTTCATTACTCGCAGCAACAAAGAGTTGAATGGAGAATTAGAGGGGAGTGCAGAGCTGAAGGTTGCGAGAGGCAGAATGGAGACCGTTATGGTTTGGGGGCTAGGGCTACACCATAACCACCCCTGGGCCTATTACCACCGTCAATCAACTTAAGATGCAAGGGTGAAGTGAAGCACGACTTTTCAGATGCACAAATGAATTGTGTACGCCAAAGATGTAGTGGGAATAAAAACCAAATCTAAAACATTAAAAATCGGTACAAACAATGTTTAATTCCAAATCTGTTGTGTGGCCAGTGGGTAGGCCTTTTTATCAATTATGTAAAACAAATCAATCGAATTTCAATGATCAATTAAATGAGTAATGAAAGAAAGAATGAAAACACTATGTCATCAAAAGACCATGTTATCAGTAGAATAACATTGATTAAGGAATGATGTGTGTAGGAAATGTTATAAGGGGGTCAAATCCCATTGTATCCAAGGTAATGTAAATAGACATGTAGAAAGGTATGTTAGATAGTTTTACAATGTGCAAAAGTAAGTTAGTGTGTGTGTGTGTGTGTATATATAGCCAGAGAGATAGAGAGAGAGAGAAAGAGTATTTTTTTTTTTTGTAATTATTTAAAGTTTATGGTTAGACGTTACAAGATTCCAAGTGATTTGTATTCTCTTCAATATTAATAATAATGATGTAGAGTTATATAACATTTGTGAATAACAATAAATAACAATTGTAACACCATTAATTGATTAAATTATGATATTTTTTTATTATTTATATAAAAATAAAATAATTTGACAAATATAGATTCCAAGTGATTTGTATTTTCTTGAATAATAATAATGATGTAGAGTTACATAGCATTTGTGAATAAAAATAAATAACAATTGTAAAGCCATTAATTGATTGAATTATGATATTTTATTATTATTTATATAAAAATAAAATAATTTGACAAAAGCAGATTCCAAGTGCTTTTTATTTTCTTGAATAATAATAATGATGTAAAGTTACATAATATTTGTGAATAACAATAATAACAATTGTAACGCCATTAATTGATTAAATTATGATATTTTTTATTATTTATATAAAAAGAAAATAATGTAGAGTTACATAACATTTGTGAATAATAATAAATAACAATTGTAACACCATTAATTGATTAAATTCTGATATTTTTTTATTATTTATATAAAAAGACAATAAATTGACAAATACAAATAAGAAAGTAATTTTCTATATATCCCTTCTAACACTCAATTAGAAAGTAATTTTCTTTATATCACTTTTAAGTTCTAACTTTCTTTATATCACTTCTAACACCAGATTAGAAAATATTTTTTTTTATATCACTTCTAAGTTCTAACCCCTGATAAGACTAAGGATTAATCCTATTCCCAAAAAAAATCAATGATTTGATAAACTGCACATTACAAAATATTTTTCTCTAGTACTTAAAATGCAAGATAAGAAAGTCATCCATTGCATTTCATTGTTAATTATTATTATTATTATTAATTATTTGTATAGATTATATAAAACAAATCAACCGAAGTTCAATGATCAAATAAATGAGTAATGAAATCAAAACTGAAAACACCATGTCATCAGTGGAATAACATTGATTAAGGAATGATATGTACCATTATAATTCATATGCGCCAAAATCCAAGCTATGGTAAAAAAGTGTGTATGAGAAATGTTATAAGGGGTTAAATCCGATTGTATCCAAGGTAATTGGTAATGTAAATAGACATGTAGAAAGGTAAGTTAGATAGTTTTATAATGTGAAAAGTAAGTTTATATATATCTATATACATAGAATTAGAACTTAAAAAAAAAGAGATTAGAAGTGATTTTATTTTGAATAATAATGATATAGAGTTGCATCATATTTGTGAATAACAATGAATAACAATTGTAACATTATTAATTGATTAAAATATGTTATTTTTTATTATTTATATAAAATGAAAATAATTTGACAAATACAGATTTTAAGTGATTTGTATTTTTTTGAAAAATAATAATGATGTAGAGTTACATAACATTTATGAATAACATTAAATAATAATGATCACACCATTAATTACTTAAATTATGATATTTTTTTATTATTTATATAAAAAAATAATAATTTGACAAATGTAGATTCCAAAAGATTTGTATATTTTTGAATAATAATAATGATGTAGATTAATCTTTAGGATGAACCATATTAGTGATGTGATTAATCCGAAAGACATCTATCTAAATGACGTAGAGTTACATAACATTTGTGAATAACAATAAATAACAATTGTAACACCATTAATTGATTAAATTATGATATTTTTTTATTATTTATATAAAAAGAAAATAATTTGACAAATACAGATTCTAAGTGATTTGTATTTTCTTGAATAATAATAATGATGTAGAGTTACATAACATTTGTGAAGAACAATAAATAGCAATTGTAACACCATTAATTGATTAAATTATGATATTTTCTATTATTTATATAAAAAGATAATAATTTGACAAATACGAATCTAACACTTGATTAGAAACTAATTTTCTTTAAATCTTCTAAGTTCTAACACCTGATAGGACTAAGGATTAATCCTATTCCCAAATACATATTCCAAGTGATTTGTATTTTCCTAAATAATAATAATGATGTAAGAGTTACATAACATTTGTGAATAACAATAAATAAGAATTGTAACACCATTTCTTGATTAAATTATGATATTTTTTTTATTATTTATATAAAAAGAAAATAATTTGACAAATACAAATTAGAAAGTAATTTTCTTTATATCACTTCTAACACTAAATTAGAAAGTATTTTTTTTTTTTTTTAATATCACTTGTAAGTTCTAACACCTCATAGAACTAAGGATTAATCTTATTCTCAAATACATATTCCAAGTGATTTGTATTTTTTTGAACAATAATAATGATGTAGAATTACATAACATTTGTGAACAACAATAAATAACAATTATAACACCATTAATTGATTAAATTGTGATATTTTTTTTATTACTTGTATAAAAAGAAAATAATTTGATAAATATAAATTTGAAAGGAATTTTCTTTATATCACTTCTAACACTTAATTAGAATTTTTTTTTTTTTTTATATCACTTTTAACACCCAATTTGAAAGTAATTTTCTTTATATCACTTTTAAGTTCTAACACCTAATAGGAGGAAGGATTAATCCCATTCCCAAATACATATTCCAAGTGATTTGTATTTTCTTGAATAATAATAACAAGGTAGAGTTACATAATATTTATGAGTTACAATAAATAACAATTATAACACCATCAATTAATTAAATTATGATATTTTTTTATTATTTATATAAAAAAAATAATTTCATACATATAAATTAAATATTGCTCTTTATATCCTTTACAACACTTGGTTAGAAAGTAATTTTCTTTATATCACTTCCAAATTATTCTAAGAACAAAGTTTTATCTAATTCCCAAATAACTCAACCAGATTGATAGATTGCATTACAAATATTTTTACGTAGTACTTTTATATTACAAGGAAGTCATCCTATTCAACTTTCAAGAAGTGAGTCATCCATTGCATTTCAGTGTTAATGTGTATACCGGTTAAGGTACAATTTTTTTTTTTTTTAATTGTAACTCCGCATCAATAATTTAGGATAAATAGCGTAGTATCTCCCTGGCTGATCCTTGTCATAGGATTCTCCGCTCAAAGTGAAATATAAGGGGATGATAAACCCTATTCATTGGTATTGGGGGATGATGTCTATTTTGACCAGGTCCTGGGGGATGATGCCAAAATTTACCTATAACAGAACAATTTCTTAAGCGAATTTGATTTTGAAATTCATCATTTTAAGGGAAAATAAAAGCGTGGTGTTGATGCTTTAAGCAGGAAATTACACTATGTGTATGAACTCTACTTTAACTAGGAAGAATTTAAGTTCTGAGAACAAGTGAAGTAGGTTGCGGAAAAGGATCTAGAATATTGGTTTTTGTGGCAGAAAACACAACAAGAAGAAGAGCAAGGGAAGCAAACAAAATACAAGATCAACGATGAACAGTTATGGACATTTCGAGGGAAAATTTACATTCCTAATTGAATGAGTCTAAAAGAAATTATCTTAAATGAATATCATCGAAGTGCTTATTCTGGACACCCTGGTTACCAAAAGATGTTAATAACAATTATAAAAGACAACTTTTGGCCAAGAATGTGTACAAATACTACTGAGTATTTGACTAAATGTTTGGAATGTCAGCAGCTCAAGGTGGAGCATCAACACCCAGTAGGGTTTTTGCAACCCATTTCGATGCTGGAATGTAAGTGGGAGGTTATATCATTAGAATTTATCACAGGCTTACTAAAAGAAAAGCGACACAATGACTCAATAATGGTGGTAGTCGATCGATTGAGCAAAGAAAATAACTTTATTCCAATGTAGTCAAATTTTAAAACTGTACAGATTGTTGATATATTTATGAGAGAAGTGTTTAGATTGCACGACATACCAAAGACAGTCATCTCAGACAGAGATGTAAAATTTAATTCCTTTTTTTGGAAGGCCCTGTTCACTGGTTTAGGCATGCAAATTCAATTCAGTACAACATACCATCCCCAAACAGATGGTCAGATGGAAATAGTAAATTAGATTTTGGAGGACATGTTGTGAATGTATGTAATGCACCAACCTACTAAGTGGGAGGATTACTTACACCTAGTAGAATTCAGTTATAATAATGATACCAAGAATCCCTTAGAATAAGTCCTTTTGAAGCATTATATGGTAGGAAATGTCGAACACCCATTAATTGGAGTAGTCCAGAAACCAAGCTAATGCTTGGGCCTGAAATGTTGGCCGAGATGGAACTAGAAGTGAAGAAAATTAGACAAAATCTGAAATCTTCCAAAGATCGGCAGAAAGTGTATGCGGATCAAAAGAGGACCTATCGGGAATTTGAAGTAGGTGATCATGTTTACATGAATTAGACCCAAGAAGAGCACCTTAAGGTGGAATACTTGTGTCAAATTTTCCCCTTGGTTTTGTGGACCCTTCCAAATTTTTGAAAGAGTGGGACCAGTGGCCTATCAGTTAGCGTTACCAAGACATATTCGGGTACAAAATGTGTTTCATGCGTCCTTATTGAAAATATATGTGCATGATCCAAAGCACATAATACATTTGCAGAAAATTCAGGTAGAATTTAATTAAAATATAAGAGTTCAATGAAGATAATTAACACTTTGACTAAATTAAATCTTTGCTAGTTGCAGGTTGAATTGGACGAAGAATTTTTGGTAGAACCTCAACGTATTCTCGATCAGAGAGAAATAACACCCCGGAGGCAAGCCATCACCCACGTTAAAGTGTAGTGGAAGCACTTTGGCCCGGAGGAGGCCACTTGGGAAGATGAAAGGTTCATTCGAGAGGCTTGTCCGAAATTATTCCATGAAATGAAGTAAAAACATCGAACGGTGTTTCCTTGAGTAGGGAAGATGTAAAATCTCTATTTTGAGTGTCCATGTTATTTTAATTGATACGTTTAAAAGTAGCAGTTAAAGCGGCTTATTAATTATATTAAGAAAATTTTAGACAAATTTTAATTCTTATTTTAATAAGATTAATTATTGAGTGGTTTCCATAGCGATGGTTAAGTGTCCAATTGCAGAAGTGGTTAGATCGGAAAGTAGTTACACGATAGTTACCTTTCCTTTGGGAACAAAAAGAAAACCTTGATGAGGAAAAGTGGATTTTGTCGTAGAGGTAAAAATAACAACGAATTAGTGCAAAGGTGGGGTATCCCGGAGAATTTGGTTGGAGCCCGGTGGAACTCGGATAAAGCAGAAGATGGGAGTAGACACTAGACGGCAGTCTGAGGTCTCTCCTAGAGAAAAATTCTAAGCCATCATATGACAGAGGAGCAGGGTGTTAGAGACGTAATAACCTCTCTCATGGTTGGGCTCGGTTCACGTAATACAATTTAAGAATAGAATAAGTTTCCTTATTTTCTTATAATTACCTTGCTTCTAGAAAGATTCTTTGTGTGGGGATGCCTTGGAAATAGTAATGTGTGAATATTTGGAACAAAAACAAAATGCGGTGTTGTATTAATGTTCAGTAAAGTTCTTGTTAATTATGTATTATTTAAAAACTCTGTTAAACTGTAAACCCTTATGACTCTGGATTAGAGTAAAACAGGCAGAGAAAATTGTGCCCTTAATTTACCAAGAAAGGTTTAAATGGTAGAGTGTGAGTTGTTTGGGGTTATATAGTTTAACAACTATGCAAGAAAACCAAATACATATATAAAGGAACAATTATTCCCATCTGGAGCGTGAACTCCGAATAGGATAGTCTGTAAATCAAGAAAGACTAATGATACACAGACTTAGGGTCTTGGTGACACCCCTCTTTCATATCACATGGTCTAGACACCTGCATTATTAAAAGAGAAAGAAAGAGAATTTGTTGTTGAATAGAAGAAATAAACTGAACTGTAAACTTAGAGTAACGATATAACTACAACAAGTGACCAGAACAAATATAATACTTATAAAATAACCCGTGTTGCAAGAAGATAGGTATAGAGAAATTATTCTTGAACAAACAGTTTAGCTAAAAACAAGAATCCGGCTAACTGTGAAAATATTCATAAACATATCCCGAAAACTAGATTTTCTCTTTGTGAAATTCACAAATAGAGTTACCAGATATAAACATCATACAAAGATAGTTTTCAAAGGGTTATAACCCTATCTACCATTTGTAGAAATAACATCCATTAATTTCGAAAAGAAAACTATAACGTTGTATTGAAAATAGCCATGAAAATGAACTGTATATCGAGTAAAAATCGGTAAGGAGAAACTCCAATTCATATTGAGGAGGTCGTCGAGGCACAAACCTAGAAAATTAATACAAATCATCATTTATCATAAACTGGAAACAAGGGTTTAATGCATGTTTTCCTTACTTGAGCAATTACTGTTTTATCATTACAAAGGCCGAACCAAACATGTCAATATGCTCATAAAACCAAAATAGGAATATCATGTCGACTGTAAACTATCATTTATCAATTATTATTAACCATAAGTCTTGAAAAACTATTGAAAGTATGTCATCTACGGAAAGCACAGTGGGCTAGTAACCATATTCAGTGCTTAAATAAACTCAACAAAACAAACTAAACTATATCAGCTTCCTCTTAAAATTATTTCCAGAAATAAACAGGGTTAGATAATCTCGACAGAGACATCATAAGTGACCAAGTACCTAGACATGCAAGAGAAAACGATTAAGCCGAAGGATTCTGAGCTACCTCATCGTAGAAGGAAGGGTTGGTTGTATATTACCTACACAACCACAGAGTAACGTTACAAAAGGAAACCCTCTTAGTATATCCGAATTTAAATATTACTAAACCTTCTAAGTTAAGGCAGAGAAGGGGGTCCAGACTTACCTCATAGAAAATGCATATTCGAAAATCGATGACCTGCAAGAAAGAGGAACTAATAAGAAAATTGTAGAAAAGATCTAAACAAAAACATATATACCAAATCCGAGACCATTTAACCTCACACAATACCTGTGCTGGTCAAATGGAGACGATGTCCAAGAGCTCCTTCTTTAACATGCGAGACCGCAGTGTCGGAGTGACCACGCGGGAAGGGAGTAGGAGTGTTATACCAGTACGAGACAAGCCACCGTAGCTGCATTTCCAAGGTTAAGCACTCAGTGTTCCGAAAAAAGTTGTGACAAAACAATACAAAATCGAGAAGTATGAGGAATGCCATGAGTGGCGGCTAGTGGAGAGCAAGAAGGTTTCATTACTCGCAGCAACAGAGAGTTGAATGGAGAATTAGAGGGGAGCGCAGAGCTGAAGGTTGCGAGAGGCAGAATGGAGACTGTTATGGTTTTGGGGGGTAGGGCTACACCCTAACCACCCCTGGGCCTATTACCACCGTCAATCAACTTAAGATGCAAGGGCGAAGTGAAGCACGAATTTTCATATGCACAAATGAATTGTGTACGCCAAAGATGCAGTGGGAATAAAAACCAAATCTAAAACATTAAAAATCAGTACAAACAATGTTTAATTCCAAATCTGTTGTGTGGCCAGTGGGTAGGCCTTTGTATCAATTATGTAAAACAAATCAATCGAATTTCAATGATCAATTAAATGAGTAATGAAAGAAAGAATGAAAACACTATGTCATCAAAAGACCATGTTATCAGTAGAATAACATTGATTAAGGAATGATGTGTGTAGGAAATGTTATAAGGGGGTCAAATCCCATTGTATCCAAGGTAATGTAAATAGACATGTAGAAAGGTATGTTAGATAGTTTTACAATGTGCAAAAGTAAGTTAGTGTGTGTGTGTGTGTGTATATATATAGCCAGAGAGATAGAGAGAGAGAGAAAGAGTATTTATTTTTTTTGTAATTATTTAAAGTTTATGGTTAGACGTTACAAGATTCCAAGTGATTTGTATTCTCTTCAATATTAATAATAATGATGTAGAGTTATATAACATTTGTGAATAACAATAAATAACAATTGTAATACCATTAATTGATTAAATTATGATATTTTTTTATTATTTATATAAAAATAAAATAATTTGACAAATACAGATTCCAAGTGATTTGTATTTTCTTGACTAATAATAATGATGTAGAGTTACATAACATTTGTGAATAAAAATAAATAACAATTGTAAAGCCATTAATTGATTGAATTATGATATTTTATTATTATATATATAAAAATAAAATAATTTGACAAAAGCAGATTCCAAGTGCTTTTTATTTTCTTGAATAATAATAGTGATGTAAAGTTACATAATATTTGTGAATAACAATAATAACAATTGTAACACCATTAATTGATTAAATTATGATATTTTTTATTATTTATATAAAAAGAAAATAATGTAGAGTTGCATAACATTTGTGAATAATAATAAATAACAATTGTAACACCATTAATTGATTAAATTCTGATATTTTTTTATTATTTATATAAAAAGACAATAAGTTGACAAATACAAATAAGAAAGTAATTTTCTATATATCCCTTCTAACACCCAATTAGAAAGTAATTTTCTTTATATCACTTTTAAGTTCTAACTTTCTTTATATCACTTCTAACAGTAGATTAGATAATAATTTTTTTTATATCACTTCTAAGTTCTAACCCCTGATAAGACTAAGGATTAATCCTATTCCCAAAGAAAATCAATGATTTGATAAACTGCACATTACAAAATATTTTTCTCTAGTACTTAAAATGAAAGATAAGAAAGTCATCCATTGCATTTCATTGTTAATTATTATTATTATTATTATTATTAATTATTTGTATAGATTATATAAAAAAAATCAACCGAAGTTCACTGATCAAATAAATGAGTAATGAAATCAAAACTGAAAACACCATGTCATCAGTGGAATAACATTGATTAAGGAATGATATGTACCATTATAAGTCATATGCGCCAAAATCCAAGCTATGGTAAAAAAAGTGTGTATGAGAAATGTTATAAGGGGTTAAATCCGATTGTATCCAAGGTAATTGGTAATGTAAATAGACATGTAGAAAGTTAAGTTAGATAGTTTTATTATGTGAAAAGTAAGTTTATATATATCTATATACATAGAATTAGAACTTAAGTAAAAAAAAAAAGATTAGAAGTGATTTTTATTTTTTTGAATAATAATAATGATATAGAGTTGTATCATATTTGTGAATAACAGTGAATAACAATTGTAATATTATTAATTGATTAAAATATGTTATTTTTTATTATTTATATAAAATGAAAATAATTTGACAAACACAGATTCTAAGTGATTTGTATTTTTTTTTAAAATAATAATGATGTAGAGTTACATAACATTTATGAATAACATTAAATAATAATGATCACACCATTAATTGCTTAAATTATGATATTTTTTTATTATTTATATAAAAAAATAATAATTTGACAAATGTAGATTTCAAAAGATTTGTATATTTTTGAATAATAATAATGATGTAGATTAATCTTTACGATGAACCATATTAGTGATGTGATTAATCCGAAAGACATCTATCTAAATGACGTAGAGTTACATAACATTTGTGAATAACAATAAATAACAATTGTAACACCATTAATTGATTAAATTATGATATATTTTTATTATTTATATAAAAAGAAAATAATTTGACAAATACAGATTCTAAGTGATTTGTATTTTCTTGAATAATAATAATGATGTAGAGTTACATAAAATTTGTGAAGAACAATAAATAACAATTGTAACACCATTAATTGATTAAATTATGATATTTTCTATTATTTATATAAAAAAATAATAATTTGACAAATACGAATCTAACACTTGATTAGAAACTAATTTTCTTTAAATCTTCTAAGTTCTAACACCTGATAGGACTAAGGATTAATCCTATTCCCAAATACATATTCCAAGTGATTTGTATTTTCTTAAATAATAATAATGATGTAAGAGTTACATAACATTTGTGAATAACAATAAATAAGAATTGTAACACCATTTCTTGATTAAATTATGATATTTTTTTATTATTTATATAAAAAGAAAATAATTTGACAAATACAAATTAGAAAGTAATTTTCTTTATATCACTTCTAACACTAAATTAGAAAGTATATATATATATTTTTTTTATATCACTTGTAAGTTCTAACACCTCATAGAACTAAGGATTAATCTTATTCTCAAATACATATTCCAAGTGATTTGTATTTTTTTAAACAATAATAATGATGTAGAATTACATAACATTTGTGAACAACAATAAATAACAATTATAACACCATTAATTGATTAAATTGTGATATTTTTTTATTACTTGTATAAAAATAAAATAATTTGATAAATATAAATTTGAAAGGAATTTTCTTTATATCACTTCTAACACTTAATTAGAATTTTTTTTTTTTTTATATCACTTTTAACATCCAATTTGAAAGTAATTTTTTTTATATCACTTTTAAGTTCTAACACCTAATAGGAGGAAGGATTAATCCCATTCCCAAATACATATTCCAAGTGATTTGTATTTTCTTGAATAATAATAACAAGGTAGAGTTACATAATATTTATGAGTTACAATAAATAACAATTATAACACCATTAATTAATTAAATTATGATATTTTTTTATTATTTATATAAAAAAAATAATTTCATACATATAAATTAAAAAATAATTTTCTTTATATCACTTCTAACACTTAGTTAGAAAGTAATTTTCTTTATATCACTTCTAAGTTATTCTAAGAACTAAAGGATTTTATCCTATTCCCAAAGTAACTCAATGATTCAATAGATTGCACATTACAAAATATTTTTATTAGTACTTTTATATTACAAGAGAAGAAATCATCTATTCAACTTCGAGAAGTGAGTCATCCATTGCATTTTCGGTGTTAATGTGTATACGGTTAAGGTACAATTTTTTTTAATTGTAACTCCGCATCAATAATTTGGGATATTAAATAGCGTGAAGGGGAACCACTGATGCAGTCCTTTTCATAGGATTCTCCGCTCAAAGTGAAATATAAGGGGATGATAAACCCTATTCATTGGTATTGGGGGATGATGTCTAGTTTGACCAGGTCCTGGGGGATGATGCCCAAATTTACCTATAACAGAACAATTTCTTAAGCGAATTTGATTTTGAAATTCATTATTTTAAGGGAAAATAAAACCGTGGTGTTGATGCTTTAAGCAGGAAATTACACTATGTGTATGAACTCTACTTTAACTAGGAAGAATTTAAGTTCTGAGAACAAGTGAAGTAGGTTGCGGAAACGATCCAGAATATTGGTTTTTGTGGCAGAAAACACAAGAAGAAGAAGAGCAAGGGAAGCAAACAAAATACAAGATCAACGATGAACAGTTATGGACATTTCGAGGGAAAATTTACATTCCTAATTGAATGAGTCTAAAAGAAATGATCTTAAATGAATATCATCGAAGTGCTTATTCTGGACACCCTGGTTACCAAAAGATGTTAATAACAATTATAAAAGACAACTTTTGGCCAAGAATGTGTACAAATACTACTGAGTATTTGACTAAATGTTTGGAATGTCAGCAGCTCAAGGTGGAGCATCAACACCCAGTAGGGTTTTTGCAACCCATTTCGATGCTGGAATGTAAGTGGGAGGTTATATCATTAGAATTTAACAAAGCCATTAAAAACAAAGCGACACAATGACTCACAATGGTGGTAGTCGAATGATTTAGCAAAGAAAAGGCCTTATTCCAATGTAGTCAAATTTGAAAAACTGCGTATTGTTGATATGTTTGAAAACTGGTGTCATTGATGGCAAAGGGAGATGGCAAAGGCATTCAGGGATCACCTACAGCAGGCTAGAAGGAGAAAAGCATCAAGCAATAGCAGATGAAACAAAGAGAGCATAAGACAAGTACGCCGAGGAATGAGACAAAAGTGGAGGAGGAAATGCACTGGGGTAACGTAGCGGTTCGGTTGAGGAAAAGAACTCATGAATTGGCGTAGAAGATCTATACCTCATAGATGTGCTACAAGTATACTGTGGAGTGGGATTCTATTCCCGAATAGAGAAAGGAGCACAAAGAAACTAAGACAATAGATATAGCAGAAAGGAAGAGACAAAGAAGTAACAAAGGCAGCAAAGGAGGCAGTGTTGAAGCAGAAACAGGCAGAGGCACAGCGAAGAACAGAGGCAGTGTAACACCTCCAGTTAAGGAATTTTTTTTTTTTTTTTTTTTTTTTTCCACATATATACTGATGTTTCCTTTTTTACTTTACCTGGTTACTCGAATATTAAGTTCAGAATTGGGATTTATATTCCCCACGGGTACAGTAACCCCATGGATATAAAATTGTAGACCCCCTCTATATTAACATGGGACACTTCCCCTAACATAGTGTAGGTATAAACCCTATATAACACATATACCATTTATATCTATCACCTACACCCTTTATATATATAATACATATACCATTGGTATATGAAATCCACATGTATATATATATACATACTCTAACAAAGGGGTTGAAATGAGCATAACTATACATAACACATATATAAATATATCTCATATATATATGTACTTTGATAAAAGTGTTTGAACGCCCCTCTAGTTATATATGTAACGCATATATATATAAAACATCTCCCTTTCTCAAACATTATGGGTACTCACATGAATCGGCGTATAATAAATATCGCCTATGTATATATCTGCCCTTTAAAAAGGTTATCGAATCTATAGAATATATAGTCAATCATAGTTTGACAACTCCTCGGGATATGGATTATGAATATAATACATAATGCACATTTCAAATAATTCCAATTATATACGTAGAGTTATATAACCGCGTACGTCTACCATAATAGAAATTTATGGCGTTCGAACCAGTTAGATGATGACAGGTCCGCGCCTCTTCTATTCATTATGAACGGTTTGACCTACCTAATCTGACATGTACACCGTTTTTGCATTGTTTACTTTCACGGTGACCCTATCGTTATCATTTGATAATTACACAACTAACATTTCATGTTATAATATCCAGATCTGCGTCTCGGTGTAGTTGAACTTCCTACCCATCCGGACTCATTTAGCCGGAGGGCGGTTTAATTATCAATTGGATTCTGTCCCAATGCATATATGCTGTGATTTCATAAGAGGAGTGTATACCATGCGTTTTGATTTTTGTTTATAATATTCATGTCTCACCGTGCTCTGTTCGACAGAGTTTAACGTCTGATTTTGGTTTTGCTATTTTGATGATTTCGCAGGCAGTGACGGCGTCGCTCCACTGAGAGGAAGGTACCATCTGCCGGCGTAACTCGTTCCATGCTCAGCAGGAATTGACGGGTGGCTTGCTACTTGTTATCTTTGACTGGTACCAGTATTGTAGGCCGAGTTCTGTCTCGGGAAGTTATTATTTCTAGGTTAGCTCCTTACCTTCACGCATGCGATGTGTAGCATCTCCCCATACCTTCTCTGCGCACCTTACTATCGCTTGGTACTCGCCCATTGACGTGGCTGATTTTTTCCCAATCGACCTCAGGATTCTCGGAATTTATGGGGCAGTGGGTTTAGGGTTGCGGGGTCTTCTTCTTCTTTTTAAATTGGGGTTTTCGTGCCGAGTTATTCACCCGCCCCTTCCCAATTATTTCTCTGATATAGAACTATGGCTATTCACCTATCTCACGGCTATGTTCTATGTTACTCATGTGCAGGGCTCTCAGTCATCGCGAAGGGTTCGACTGCTGGGCCAAGGAGGTTCAAGCGTAAGGTTCCTCGTTATTCCTGCGCTCCATCGTTTGTATAGTTTCTGGCTTTCATAGACAGTGTCTCATCCATTTACTGGTTGTTCTTGCAGAGAGGTCATCTCAGACGGTTCGCTGGAAGGTGGAGGTCAAGATGGTTTTCTAGCGCTTATAAATCCTCGATTTATATGCAGGCTGCGCTCTTTTTGCCCTTCTACATACGCTGAGTTATTTTTCTTTGCATAGTTGTTCTAGACTGTGCTGTTGTAACCCTATTGTTTTCCTCCTAAGAGTTTATTTCACCACGCTATTATGGCTGCATGCAGTAAGCATCACCGTGTAGCAACTATTCGCAGGCGGTTCAAATGTTTATTCACCACGGCCGTTGTTAACATATTATTGGTTTTCTGTTTTTGTTTCCTGAGTCCCTGAACGGGATCTTAAGATGTCCGGCAATCTGTTTGGTTAATCTCTCTACAGTCGGCGTTCTAGTCTGGGTAACCAGCGTATGGATCAATGCGATGCAAGGATGGAAACCAAACCCCATACGCAGGTAAACCCTAATTCGTTTGTGCAGTTGCAGAGGTTGATGCCTCAGATTTGTTAATCTGTGCTTTCATACAACTGATAACGTTTGCACTCAACCGTTAACCGTTTAGAACTTATGTCATGATTTCGTTTGTATGTTTTATTTTGTGCTTCTCAGTTGAAACTGGGGTAATCAATCAGATTTACACTACTTCAACGCATGCCTCGTTTCACCTAATCGACCTATTGTTTCCAGATCAGATTTCGAGTTCTCCCATCGTTGATACTCGTCCGTGAACTAAATTTTTAACTCTGTATGCCTGATGTGTTAATAGTGGTAGCGTTCCTCAGAATTTTAACTATGATGCACAGCCTTTGGTATTTTTGCATATCAGTTTGATCAAAATTCGTTGCATGGAGATTAATAACCGGCGTGAAAACCGTGTCGTCGTCGCTGATCTTCCATGCGTAGTTTCATAATTTTTATTATTGAAAGTGTGGGTTATGCCATATAGCATCGTTTTAATCTCGCCTTACATCGTTTCATATAATGGTTAAACTGCTCTAATATTTAGGCCCAATGTAATGTTTACAGTTGGATTCTTTTGTTTGACTTAGGTCTAATGTCTAGTATAATTACTAACAACCATGGTTTAATGTAGTTCGCCTACGTATAAATTCGAATAGCGATAAAGTTTCATTTTTCCATATATGATTCGCATCGATATCTCATTTTAATATATCGGGTTTGCATCCATAGTTCCTTTTAACATATATGTTTCGTTCATATATAAATATCGAATTTGTATTGATATTTCTTGTTAACATATATGGTTCATTCCTATATATAAATATAGGACTCATATATCCATAATTCATTTGTAATCAATGTGAAATTGTTCTATTGGTTTAGCGCTAGGTACTTACTTAGTAATTTGGAAGCCTATACATGTATTCGATAGTTGCTTGGTATTATGCCTTAGACATAGATTAAGTCTCTTGGCTATGATGTTTATTTCAAGATTTTTAGAGGTAGAATATGGTAATTGGTATAAATACTATAATACTCCTATAGAGTAGAATTAATTTCTGGATCTAGAAGAATTTCGAAATACATATTTAAATGACTTTTCTCCCATTGGTTTTTATACCATGTAGATTTCAATTCTGCTACTATATTTCTCTAGCATACTGATGAGCATAACATTTCACTTTTGTATGTATATGAACCCGAAACATATTTAATTATCTGTGGAGACTAAGTAACTTCAAATTTAAACCGATCTTGGTTTAGAGTTTCTGAGGTTTCTACTCTATGGATTTCTAGTCTACAACTAAACAAAGTCTGGAAGGTGAATGCCTTAGGATGGACTCTGTTAAATGTAGTACTAACACCAATCACACCATTTAATTAATTTTTTTATATGTAGCCAATTCATACCATCATAAAATAAAATAACAAGAATTTCAGAACATGCCACAATCTGCAAATGACCAACCTCCCAACCTTAGAGTCCTCTTTGTCTCCCAGAACTCACCCCCGAGCAGAGATCACCTCCCTCCCAGATCAACCTCTGATCTGCTTAGGAGCAGCTTATTTAAGCTCATGTTTCCCCAAAGCATGTTTCTAATTCTACGTCCAGAATAGCAGGATGCTTTCTTTCCTGTTTAGCCTAGGATTCCCATTTTGGGACTCTTTAAAGCTGTTTTATGCTTTTCCTCAGCTTTTCCAGCTTTTCTTACCTCTTCCCAACTACTTCCTCTTCATTGGGGGAAATTTAGATTCCTCCTCAAAATCTAAATTAATTTCTTTCAAGGATTTTTGAAAGATTGTGGGGATTTGTTTCCTTATCCATCCTCATGGATTTGGCAAGTGATCTCTAATTCTCATCTTGGTCAAAATGCACAATCATTTTATTTATTTCATCAATTAAATTATTACATTCACACCATACTTATCCTTTGGGGTCCACTCCCCTTAGGATTTAAAGTTCAAATGTCTAACTTTTCAAATTCAACACATAAATTGGGGGTGTTACAGGCAGGGCAGCAAAGAGAAGCAGAGATAGGACCATTTGAAGAAGCAAGGAGCAGCATTAGACCAGAAGAAGAGATAGAAACAAAAAGATAGCAGAGACAGGCAAAGGAGACAACAAAGGAGACAGGAAGAGGCAGAGCAGTTGTCGAGCAGCAGAGGCAGAGGCAGCAAATATAGATGAAGAGATGAAACGGACGTGCAGTAGAGGCAGAGGTCGAGCAGCGTTGAAGCTGAAACAAGCAAAGGAAATAGGCAGAAGAACACTGCTAGAGTGTAACAGTCGAATACAGAGGCAGAGCGACAGGAGCAGCAAGACAGACAAAGGAAGCAGCGACTACAATGGAGGCAACAAAGAAGCAGAGGCAAAGGCAGAGTGACAGGAGCAGCAGAGGCAGAGGCAGAGCGACAGGAGCAGCAGAGGCAGAGGCAAAGCCATTATAAAATTCCGAGAATTGCCCAAGCCGGCAGATACATTCATATGCATAATTTCGGGAATCGCACACTCCAACCGGCGTTATACATATAATATAATACAAACATTATTCCGGGAATCGCTTCACTCCAGCGGAAAAATATATATAAGCATATATATCAGTTATATACAAGCGGAGCACTTTAACCAAAGGTTCTATCAAAACGAAATGGCTTATAAGGTGGGACCCCTCCCCAATCGCAATCGGAGAAAAGGTTCAATCGGCGGAGTTTTGTTATGTGCTCCGATTAAAGGCTGGACCCGATTGAGCTATATACCACAGTTAATAGATGCTAATCACATTCGAGTTCCCAATCACATGTCTTTTGTAAAACACTGCGATTGAAATGGCGGACCCGATCCTGTTATAAACAGGAGTTAAGAGATGCAAATCGCATCCGTGTTCTGATCGCAATCGGAACTTTTCTATTATGCACCCCGATTGCATTTGTTTGAATTTCCGGACCCGATGGGTGTATAAACGGTGGTTAATACATATTTGAGTTACGGTCAAATCGCATCAGCACTGGTCAATCGGAACATATGTTAAAGACTTGCGATTGCGATTGAAGCCCGGACCCGATGGGCTTATAAATTATGACTAACAAATGTTTCAGTTCCATGGTCAATCGCATCGGAGGTGAAGTGGAGCATCGGAACATCACAACAGAAAGCTGCGATTGCGATTGAGAATTAGACCTGATGGACTGATAAATTGTGACTTGATAGGTTTGAGTTCCGGAACATGTTAACAAAGATTTGCGATTGCGATTGAAAGGCCGGACCCGATGGGTTTATAAGCCAAGACTGATATATGTTTGAAGTTTCGCCATAACAGTGAATAATCGCAATCGAAAGAGGCTGAGGAGTGATACATCACATCGGAAAAGATCGGCGAGTGAGCCCGAAAGGAGTTCTTATTTGTTTAAAGAGTTTTTATTATATAATGCCGAGAATTGATTTAAGTCTTTTTAAAAGGAAGTTTGTATGTATGCCGAGTGTTGAAATTACTTATATATATATGAAAAGGCACTGTTATATATATATATATATATAATGCTGTTGCGATAAGCCATGTGGTCTGTAGACCCACGGGCCTCAGCTTAATGGGAGGGCGATTATAAATATACAATGACTGTGATATATGTCCGTTCCGCTTGCGGAATGTTCCACATCAACAAGACACTTGCTGCAAGTCAGCAGTCACGTATTTTTTCTAAGAGGCACTGATATAAAGGCACTGTTACACGTATACAGAAAATACACTACAGCAGAGGACAGAAAAGCATACAGAGCAGAAAAGAGTCAAAACACAGTCACAGAAAAGACAAATGCGCAGCAAACCAAGAGACAAAATAAGTGAGCTGGAATTCACATTGTAATTCGAATGTAAATGTTTTAATTGTTTTTATTGTTTGTGATGCATTGGCAAGTCTCCGGAAGAGAGAAAATATCCCACTGTAATATTAAAATAAGCACCTACAGTTACATTTTTCTAAGTGAGCTGAAAAGAGATGAGAAGGCAGAAGGCAAAGAGACATGGCTGTCCATTTCAAATTCCCAGTGGAATACAAACAGTCATGAAACTATTTTTGTATAAAAGAGGATAATATCCAAGAGGAGAGATTGATGAAAAATAGAATGAGAAGAGGAGAGAGTGTGCAGCAGAATTGAAGATAGTTGAAGAAAATAAGAAAGTTGCAAGAGGTCAGAGAGTGTGAATATAGAGAATGCTGAGTATGAAGAATTGAGGAGAAAAGAAGAGAAGAAGGAAGGGCTGAGCAGATATGATGCATGTCTGATATAAGAGTTAATGAACAGCAGAAGAGAAAGTACAGAACAGAGCTGATATCCAAGGTAAATCAGCAAGTGTTTTTCTTTTGAAAGAATAAGGAAGTTGGAGCTTCCTTATCAAGTTGTAGCTTGATAGATGTCAGTTGTAGCTGACTGAGGTAGGAGCCTCCTGTAGGTTGGTGCCTGCAGAAAATAGATGGGAGTTGGTGCTTCCACATCAAGTTGTAGCTTGATAAAATGTCAGTTGTAGATGACTGAGGTTGGAGCCTCCTGTAGGTTGGTGTCTGCAGAAAATTGATGGGAGTTGGAGCTTCCTTGCAAGTTGTAGCTTGCAGAATTGAGGATAGAGCCTCCCGTAGGTTGGTGCCTGCAGAAAACAGTGGTGAGAGGGAGTTGGAGCTTGCCTTTGCATCACAACAATAATAAGATGTGGTTTTCTCCCTTTATGGGTTTCCACTTATATCTGGTGTCTCCGTGCATGATGTTTATGTGTTGATGTGGTTTATCTCATCTGCTTAATACTTGCTGCTCTCATATTCAATCTGCTATTACATTAACAAATCTGTTTGATAGTAATACTTGTTGCTCACATATTAAGTTGACCATGAAATGAAGGTGTAAATAAGATTTAAAAGAAAAGTTTTAAAAGTCCATGTATGTGTTAAACTGATTCACCCCCCCCTCTCAGTTTAACTAAGGGTTCAACATGATATATTTATGAGAGAAGTGTTTATATTGCACGACATACCAAAGACAGTCATCTGAGACAGAGATGTAAAATTTAATTCCTCTTTTTGGAAGGCCCTGTTCACTGGTTTAGGCATGCAAATTCAATTCAGTACAACATACCATCCCCAAACAGATGGTCAGATGGAAATAGTAAATTAGATTTTGGAGGACATGTTGTGAATGTATGTAATGCAGCAACCTACTAAGTGGGAGGATTACTTACACCTAGTAGAATTCAATTATAATAATGATACCAAGAATCCCTTCGAATAAGTCCTTTTGAAGCATTATATGGTAGGAAATGTTGAACACCCATTAATTGGAGTAGTCCAGAAACCAAGCTAATGCTTGGGCCTGAAATGTTGGCCGAGATGGAACTAGAAGTGAAGAAAATTAGACAAAATCTGAAAGCTTCCAAAGATCGGCAGAAAGTGTATGCAGATCAAAAGAGGACCTATCGGGAATTTGAAGTAGGTGATCATGTTTACATGAATTAGACCCAAGAAGAGCACCTTAAGGTGAAATACTTGTGCCAAATTGTCCCCTTGGTTTTGTGGACCCTTCCAAATTTTGGAAAGAGTGGGACCAGTGGCCTATCAGTTAGCGTTACCAAGACATATTCGGGTACAAAATGTGTTTCATGCGTCCTTATTGAAAATATATGTGCACGATCCAAAGCACATAATACATTTGCAGAAAATTCAGGTAGAATTTAATTAAAATATAAGAGTTCAATGAAGATAATTAACACTTTGACTAAATTAAATCTTTGCTAGTTGCAGGTTGAATTGGACGACGAATTTTTGGTAGAACCTCAATGTATTCTCGATCAGAGAGAAATAACACCCCGGAGGCAAGCCATCACCCAGGTTAAAGTGTAGTGGAAGCACTTTGGCCCGGAGGAGGCCACTTGGGAAGATGAAAGGTTCATTCGAGAGGCTTGTCCGAAATTATTCCATGAAATGAAGTAAAAACATCGAGGACGGTGTTTTCCTTGAGTAGGGGAAGATGTAACATCTCTATTTGAGTGTCATGTTATTTTAATTGATACGTTTAAATTTTTTTAAGTTAAACTGGCTTAATGAGTATATTAAGAAAATTTTGAACAAAATTTTAATTCTTATTTTAATAAAGATTAATTATTGAGTGGTTTCCATAACTGATGCTTAAGTGTGCAAGGTACCAAAGTGGTTAGATTAGAAAGTAGTTACCTGATAGTTACCTTTCCTTTGGGAATAAAAAGAAAACCTTGATGAGGAAAAGTGGTTTTGTGCTAGAGGTAAAAAAAAAATCAAGATTAGTTGAAAGGTGGGAGTATCCAGAGCTGGTTGGAGCCAGTGGAACTCAGATAAAAACTTGAAGATGGGAGTAGACACTAGACGACGGTCCTGAGGTCTCTCTCTAGAGAAAAAAATTCTAAGCTATCACACTTTGACAAGGAGCACGGGGGGAGTAGAGGAAGTAATAACCTCTCTCATGGTTGGGAGGAAACCATCAGTTCTACTTGATTAAAGTAGGTACTGTGAATTTAAAAAGGAATAGAATAAGTTTCCTTATTTTTCTTATAATTACCTTGCTTCTAGAAAGATTACTGTGTGTGAATACTTGCTTATGGAAATATTAATGTGTGTGAATATTACAGGAAAAAAAACAAAATACAGTGTTGTATTAATGTTCAGTAAAGTTCTTGTTAATTATGTATTATTTAAAAACTCTGTTAAACTGTAAACCCTTATGACTCTGGATTAGAGTAAAACAGGCAGAGAAAATTGTGCCCTTAATTTACCAAGAAAGGTTTAAATGGTAGAGTCTGAGTTGTTTGGGGTTATATAGTTTAACAACTATGCAAGAAAACCAAATACATATATAAAGGAACAATTAGTCCCATCTGGAGCGTGAACTCCGAATAGGACAGTTTGTAAATCAAGAAAGACTAATGATACACAAACTTAGGGTCTTGGTGACACCCCTCTTTCATATCACATGGTCTAGACACCTGCATTATTAAAAGAGAAAGAAAGAAATTTTTTGTTGAATATAAGAAATAAACTGAACTGTAAACTCAGAGTAACGATATAACTACAACAAGTGACCAGAACAAATATAATACTTATAAAATAACCTGTGTTGCAAGAAGATAGGTATAGAGAAATTATTCTTGAAGAAACAGTTTAGCTAAAAACAAGAATTCGGCTAACTGTGAAAATATTCATAAACATATCCCGAAAACTGGATTTTCTCTTTGTTAAATTCACAAATAGAGTTACCAGATATAAACATCATACAAAGATAGTTTTCGAAGGGTTATAACCCTATCTACCATTTCTAGAAATAACATCCATTAATTTGGAAAAGAAAACTATAACGTTGTATTGAAAATAGCCATGAAAATGAACTGTATATCGAGTAAAAAGCAGTAAGGAGAAACTCCAATTCATATTGAGGAGGTCGCCGAGGCACAAACCTAGAAAAATAATACAAATCATCATTTATCATAAACTGGAAACAAGGGTTTAATGCATGCTTTCCTTACTTGAGCAATTACTGTTTTATCATTACAAAGGCCGAACGAAACATGTCAATATGCTCATAAACCCAAAATAGGAATATCATGTCGACTGTAAACTATTATTTATCAATTATTCTTAACCAGAAGTCTTGAAAAACTATTGAAAGTATGTCATCTACGGAAAGCACAGTGGGCTAGTAACCATATTCAGTGCTTAAATAAACTCAACAAAACAAACTAAACTATATCAGCTTCCTCTTAAAATTATTTCCAGAAATAAACAGGGTTAGATAATCTCGACAGAGACATCATAAGTGACCAGTACCTAGACATGCAAGAGAAAACGATTAAGCCGAAGGATTCTGAGCTACCTCATCATAGAAGGAAGGGTTGGTTGTATATTGCCTGCACAACCACAGAGTAACGTTACACAAGGAAACCCTCTCAGTATATCCGAATTTAAATATTACTAAACCTTCTAAGTTAAAGCAGAGAAGGGGATCCAGACTTACCTCATAGAAAATGCATATTCGAATATCGATGACCTGCAAGAAAGAGGAACTAATAAGAAAATTGTAGAAAAGAACTAAACAAAAACATATATACCAAATCCGAGACCATTTAACCTCAGACAATACCTGTGCTGGTCAAATGGAGACGATGTCGAAGAGCTCCTTCTTTAACATGCGAGACCGCAGTGTGGGAGTGACCACGCGGGAAGGGAGTAGGAGTGTTATACCAGTACCAGACAAGCCACCGTAGCTGCATTTCCAAGGTTAAGCACTCAGTGTTCCGAAAAAAGTTGTGACAAAACAATACAAAATCGAGAAGTATGAGGAATGCCATGAGTGGCGGCTAGTGGAGAGCAAGAAGGTTTCATTACTCGCAGCAACAGAGAGTTGAATGGAGAATTAGAGGGGAGCGCAGAGCTGAAGGTTGCGAGAGGCAGAATGGAGACTGTTATGGTTTTGGGGGGTAGGGCTACACCCTAACCACCCCTGGGCCTATTACCACCGTCAATCAACTTAAGATGCAAGGGCGAAGTGAAGCACGAATTTTCATATGCACAAATGAATTGTGTACGCCAAAGATGCAGTGGGAATAAAAACCAAATCTAAAACATTAAAAATCAGTACAAACAATGTTTAATTCCAAATCTGTTGTGTGGCCAGTGGGTAGGCCTTTGTATCAATTATGTAAAACAAATCAATCGAATTTCAATGATCAATTAAATGAGTAATGAAAGAAAGAATGAAAACACTATGTCATCAAAAGACCATGTTATCAGTAGAATAACATTGATTAAGGAATGATGTGTGTAGGAAATGTTATAAGGGGGTCAAATCCCATTGTATCCAAGGTAATGTAAATAGACATGTAGAAAGGTATGTTAGATAGTTTTACAATGTGCAAAAGTAAGTTAGTGTGTGTGTGTGTGTATATATAGCCAGAGAGATAGAGAGAGAGAGAAAGAGTATTTTTTTTTTTTGTAATTATTTAAAGTTTATGGTTAGACGTTACAAGATTCCAAGTGATTTGTATTCTCTTCAATATTAATAATAATGATGTAGAGTTATATAACATTTGTGAATAACAATAAATAACAATTGTAATACCATTAATTGATTAAATTATGATATTTTTTTATTATTTATATAAAAATAAAATAATTTGACAAATACAGATTCCAAGTGATTTGTATTTTCTTGACTAATAATAATGATGTAGAGTTACATAACATTTGTGAATAAAAATAAATAACAATTGTAAAGCCATTAATTGATTGAATTATGATATTTTTATTATTATTATATAAAAATAAAATAATTGGACAAAAAGCATTCCAAGTGTTTTTTATTTTCGAATAATAATAATGATGTAAAGTTACATAATATTTGTGAATAACAATAATAACAATTGTAACGTCATTAATTGATTAATTATGATATTTTTTATTATTTATATAAAAAGAAAATAATGTAGGAACATACAACATTTGTGAATAATAATAAAGAAGAAATTATTGTAAGACCATTAATTGATTAAATTGAATATTTTTTTATTATTTATATAAAAAGACAATATTGACAAATAAAATTAAGAAAGTAATTTTCTATATATCCCTTCTAACACTTAATTCGAAAGTACTTTTATATCACTTTAAGTTCTAACTTTTCTAAATCACTTTAACACAAGATTAGGAAAATAATTTTTTATATCACTAAGTTCTAACATCAAGTAAGAATAAGGATTAATCCTATTCCCAAAAAAAATCAATGATTTGATAAACTGCACATTACAAAATATTTTTCTCTAGTACTTAAAATGCAAGATAAGAAAGTCATCTATTGCATTTCATTTAATTATTTGTATATATTATATAAAACAAATCAACCGAAGTTCAATGATCAAATAAATGAGTAATGAAATCAAAACTGAAAACACCATGTCATCAGTGGAATAACATTGATTAAGGAATGATATGTACCATCATAATTCATATGCGCCAAAATCCAAGCTATAGTAAAAAAGTGTGTATGAGAAATGTTATAAGGGGTTAAATCCGATTGTATCCAAGGTAATTGGTAATGTAAATAGACATGTAGAAAGGTAAGTTAGATAGTTTTATAATGTGAAAAGTAAGTTTATATATATCTATATACATAGAATTAGAACTTAAGTAAAAAAAAAAAAGATTAGAAGTGATTTTTATTTTTTGAATAATAATAATGATATAGAGTTGCATCATATTTGTGAATAAAAATGAATAACAATTGTAACATTATTAATTGATTAAAATATGTTATTTTTTATTATTTATATAAAATGAAAATAATTTGACAAACACAGATTCTAAGTGATTTGTATTTTTTTGAAAAATAATAATGATGTAGAGTTACATAACATTTATGAATAACATTAAATAATAATGATCACACCATTAATTGCTTAAATTATGATATTTTTTTATTATTTATATAAAAAATAATAATTTGACAAATGTAGATTCCAAAAGATCTGTATATTTCTGAATAATAATAATGATGTAGATTAATCTTTAGGATGAACCATATTAGTGATGTGATTAATCCGAAACCTAGAGTTACATAACATTTGTGAATAACAATAAATAACAATTGTAACACCATTAATTGATTAAATTATGATATTTTTTTATTATTTATATAAAAAGAAAATAATTTGACAAATACAGATTCTAAGTGATTTGTATTTTCTTGAATAATAATAATGATGTAGAGTTACATAACAGTTGTGAAGAACAATAAATAACAATTGTAACACCATTAATTGATTAAATTATGATATTTTCTATTATTTATATAAAAAAATAATAATTTGACAAATATGAATCTAACACTTGATTAGAAACTAAGTGATTTGTATTTTCTTAAATAATAATAATGATGTAAGAGTTACATAACATTTGTGAATAACAATAAATAAGAATTGTAACACCATTTCTTGATTAAATTATGATATTTTTTTTATTATTTATATAAAAAGAAAATAATTTGACAAATACAAATTAGAAAGTAATTTTCTTTATATCACTTCTAACACTAAATTAGAAAGTATTTTTTTATTTTTTTTTATATCACTTGTAAGTTCTAACACCTCATAGAACTAAGGATTAATCTTATTCTCAAATACATATTCCAAGTGATTTGTATTTTTTGAACAATAATAATGATGTAGAATTACATAACATTTGTGAACAACAATAAATAACAATTATAACACCATTAATTACTAACCAGATATTTTTTTATTACTTGTATAAAAAGAAAATAATTTGATAAATATAAATTTGAAAGGAATTTTCTTTATATCACTTCTAACACTTAATTAGAATTTTTTTTTTTTTTATATCACTTTTAACACCCAATTTGAAAGTAATTTTCTTTATATCACTTTTAAGTTCTAACACCTAATAGGAGGAAGGATTAATCCCATTCCCAAATACATATTCCAAGTGATTTGTATTTTCTTGAATAATAATAACAAGGTAGAGTTACATAATATTTATGAGTTACAATAAATAACAATTATAACACCATTAATTAATTAAATTATGATATTTTTTTATTATTTATATAAAAATAATAATTTCATACATATAAATTAAAAAATAATTTTCTTTATATCACTTCTAACACTTAGTTAGAAAGTAATTTTCTTTATATCACTTCTAAATTATTCTAAGAACTAAGGATTTTATCCTATTCCCAAAAACAACTCAATGATTCGATAGATTGCACATTACAAAATATTTTTCTGTAGTGCTTTTATATTACAAGAGAAGGAAGTCATCCTATTCAACTTGCAAGAAGTGAGTCATCCATTTCATTTCAGTGTTAATGTGTATACCAGTTAAGGTACATTTTTTTTTTTTTTTTTAATTGTAACTCCGCATCAATAATTTAGGATAAATAGCGTAGTATCTCCCTGGATGATCCTTCTCATAGGATTCTCCGCTCAAAGTGAATAGAGGAGTTAGTGAATTTTGGTGTTAGACGATCAAATTATTATCATTTTGGTTCTAGACAATGGAATTATTATGAGTCATTGGATCATATTTACAAGTGTTAAGTGGTTTGACGGTTTGAAAGAGAGTATGACTATGGCTATTGAAGGACGACGAGTTGTGCTCAGCCAAGAGTGGCATCAGATTGAAGGACAACCATGGCATCTCATACCAATTTACGTGACACATGTTCCTACTAACAAATGGGCCCACACATCCTTATTGGAGGGGCTTCCTGCCTTAGAAGGATTAATCTATCTTATTACCTTATTGTGTGTGACATTAGATCATGTTTTTATACATTGATATTATTTTTATGCCGTCTAGCTAAGAAATGGTTGATATTTTGTATTTTTAGGATGAAATGGCTGCTATTTTGTATTTTTGGGATGTCTTTTGTCATTGTACGATTCCTCCATCATGTAGGCTCATAGTGATGATAACAATAACATGGATGATATTAAAGCTATAACTGTTTTTTTTTTCTTTCTAAATTAGTTTAAATCTATTAAAGAGGAAGAATAATTTATAGCATGGCAGAAGCCTTAGCTTTTCCCAGAAGTGTGGCATGTTCAGCAAAAGAAATAAAAAATTGACTGCCTACTAGGGGAAACTAGTCCAGTCCATACATTGTGCTACTGTGTTGCCCACGCAGGCGTATCAGCCTTGGATTCCACTGTACTTTTCACATATGATAGACTGTTAGACAAAAACTATTGGATAACATAGCTAAAAATTCAAGTTCAATCCCATCAATTTGGGAATCGTAAAGCAAAAACCAAACACATTTGGAATGATTAAACATCATGATGAGGAGGTGGTTCTTCAATTATGAGGCACCTGTAGGCCTCCATGTCGTCATCCTCCCTTGGCTTGTCTGCACTTGAGGCAACGCTTTTCTTGGATTGCTCACGCCCACAACGAACCTTCTCCTCATCACTTGGAGCTTTTCCTTTGTCCTTATCCACCTGCTGCTTCTTCTCGCCCATATCCTGAACCTTCGCTGAGGTTGTCCCTCCCTGATGCATGCTGGTGTCAACCAACAGTGGTTCCTCCTTGAAGACAACTGAAATGGAAGCAATGATACAGGGGCAATTCAGGGAGCAATTGAAGAAGAATTGAGCTATCTGGGGCGTATTTGAAGCTAGAGTAACAGGAATGGCAGGTGCGAGAGAACCCATTCTAAGTCTAGCAGCATGGAATCTACCCCTCCCACTGTAAGTATTTGGGTATCTACCTATAAAGTAGTCAGAGGAGGGAGAAGAGGACTCAGAGTTGGAGGCAGAGGGGGTGCGCTAAGGACGGCTTCTAGTGCTACCCCTTCTACATCTCATGTGGTGTCGCAGCCGTAGCATGGTGATAGGCTTAGAGGATGGCGAAAGAGGAGTCAAGGAAGCAGTGCTATGAGTGAGAGAGTGAAAAGGAGGTCCAAAGTGACAGTGTTTAAATTGCAGAGGCCAATTCGAGAAAGGTGCAGCCCATATCATAACTCAATGCAACAACTAAGATGGCACTGTCTACTCGTAGCAGTGTGGGAGCAAGGTCGTACAACAGAAGGGGAGCAGAGGCTTTACAGTAGAGGAGGAGCGACTGAGTTCTCTCTGCCATCCTCCATCTTAAAACCCAGGGCGGAGTTGCCTCGATGCTCACCCGAAGTTATTATCTCATTAATGTGATCAGAGGGCGGGTGCAAAGAAATCCATACGGAGGCGCGAGTGAGTATAATGGCTGGATCTGGACCTTCGCTCAGTTTAAATTCTGCCTTGATGACTGCATTTCGTTGAAGAAGTTCACGTATGGTAATGGCATGGGTGGCCAATTGTCCCCGCCACTTGCCGAACCCAAGTCCCATCATCTTATTACTCCAGCTAGACACCCGCATCCGGGAAAGCTATAACTGTATATATATACATGGGTGTTAGCATATTTTTCCATTCTAAAAAATTTATATGTAAAAAATGGCAATCTTAGATTTATATACTAATAAATCATATTTTCTGGTTTTTCATGTCTTTCTACTAAAACAGTTCTCTAGACACTTGTTGAAGAATCTCTGGTGCAAGTGACACTAGTACATTTGGCAGAAATTCCGACACTTGGTTCCTACACTTTTGACCAAATGTCGGAAATTTCCCCAAATTTTTTCAACTTTTTCAAATCCCGCCCGAAACCATCGCTATACCGACGTTTAGAGGCAAGTGTCGCAATACCGACACTTAGAGGCACGTGTCGATCTTGCGATGTTTTCAAAATAGCGTTGTAATTGCGACGGATTTCTGAAGTATGTCATTATTGCGACGTTACAGAGACAATGTGTCGCTATTGCGACGTTTAGAGGAAGGGGTCACTATTGTGATGTTTAGAAGAATGGGTCGTTATTGCGACGGTTGGTGGCAAAGTGTCGCTCTTGCGACGGTTAGGCGATGTGTCGCGGTTGGTGGAAATATGTCGCTCTTGCGATGGTTGGTGGCAGAGTGTCGCTCTTGCGATGGTTGGTTAGGTTGTTTCACCTCTGCATAAGTCCTCAACAAGTGGGCCCTGGTTTTTTTGTCAAAAGAAAAGATGGAGAGGGGGGCCATGCCCCGAAAGTTATCTTCGATTGATTAGCCTTCGACGTAGCCCTCGATGAATGAGCCTTGGATGGGTATTAGCCTCCTTTAGCAAAATATATATATATGGCACTGGGTAAATACAAATACTTGCATTACAATAAGATTTCCGTAGGGGAAGGTGGACCATAGTGATTCCAGGAGGCGGGGAACCATTGCGAAATTCTCTATCCTATCTTCATTCCACCACTTGGAACGTCACACACGCTTGAAGTTTGAATCATTGGTCTCCAAATAAATCACTGGCAGCCGAATCGACTTTGAGCCACCAAAATCAAGTTCTAATATAGATATGTTACCTGCAACATTTGAATCTATGACATTCGAGTCACCTGCGTCTAATGAATCTGTCACAGCCGAGCGAGCCATAGCATCATCTCCAACTTATCCAGCTGTTAATGCTGCTGAGAATTACATCGATGCTGTTCCAGTCGGTGGCGGTGCCCCTATCTCTGGTGGTTTTGGTGGTGATGGAAATAGTGATTATTACAATGCTGGTTATGCTGTTAACGCTAGTGAATGCCGGTATAGTGCTGGTGTTCGGTGGGATAATCCCACATTCAACGGGCGTATAAGCGATATTGGTGTTTATATACGAGTTGAGGTTTTACATGTTTCTATTACGAGCCTAAGGCTATGCACACTCAATCAATTGGGACTCAGCGCATGAGCTCAGCCCCTCCCCTCATGACTTGTATTTGGTTGTGGTTTAGCTTGTGGTTCTTCGCCTCGATCCTATGGTGATTAGTGTAGGTGTTGAGCCAGGTGCTCGACGGAGTAAAAAGCCCACAATTTTATTAAAAATATAAACAATTTGTAAAAAGCCCACAATTTTATTAAAAATATAAACAATTTTGTATTAAATATAAAATTGATATACACTTTTTTATTGGGAGTAAAAAGCCCACAATTTTATTTAAAATATAAACAATTTGTAAAAAGCCCACAATTTTGTAAAAAGCCCACAATTTGTAAAAAGCCCACTTTTATTTTCTTTTTTCTTATTGATCAGCTCCCATTGATTTTAACACGTCTTGGGTTTTCTACACCATTGAGAGAGATAATTGCTAAATATAATTATTATTTTCTTTAAATAGGATAATTTGCATCAATGGAAGAAAACATTAGAGGTGGAAAAAAAATTCAAAAGGGTGAAAGGGGTGATGGTAGAGTTTATTGCCCTTGCAAAAAATGTTGTATGAGAAATAATGTTAGAGTTTTAATAGCAACAGCAACAATGCATTGTAGGAAATATGGGCACATTGATGGTGGATCGAATTACTATCATCCCGTGGTAATTAATTATCTATCTTCATTTTGATTATATCGTAAAATTTTATATTATTTTAATATTTTTTATATGCGCACTAATGTTTAATGATTAATGTTTGTAATTTTCATAAAGGCACAGTTGCCCCCCAACTTTTTGCAGATGATCAACCAGCTTCCACAACTAAATAGTAGTATATTAGATGATGTTGTACCAGTACAAGAGAATATTGCAGCAAATATTATTATTGGAAATGATGTTGTACAAGGTGAAGAACATGAAGCGAATGATGAAGGTAATTTTAATGATCCCATGGAGGTAGATCATGATGACAATAATGAGACAATTCACATTAATGATGGGACAAATCAAATGCTCCAAGACTTGTATGGTGAGTCAGATGATGATGGTGGAGATAGTGAGGATATTTATGATGTATCTCTGATTAAAAGGTCAAGTGAACGGCTTTTTGAACACTCAAATGCAACTCTTCTCTCTGCTACATTGTTGTTGGTGAACTTAAAGGTTATGAATAATTTGTCGAACAGATGTATGACACAACTCCTAAGGTATGAAATATGTATATATGATCACATATATGTAAATGTTGATTATTTTCCCTTTTTTGAGTTGTAATAAATGTGTAAAATAATAATTTAATATATATATATGTGTGTGTGTGTGCGTGTATGTATGTATGATTAATAATATTTACATTAACTAGTTTTTGTTTATGCTGTAGATTTTTGGGTGAATATTTATTACCATCGCCAAATACTTTACCTCGAACATATCGAGATCTACGTGATATTATGAAACACTTTGGAATGGAATACAACGCTATAGATGCATGTCCTAAATATCATATTATATATTACGGAGAACATGCGTTGAAAACAGAATGTCTGAAATGTGGTACCAGTAGAAATCGAACAGATCAACTAACCAAAAAGGTGCCTCAAAAGGTTCTTTGTCATATTCCCATAATTCCACGTTTGCAGTGAATGTTCAGGTGTGAGAGCATAACACAGTTTATGGATTACCATTCAAAGAATAGAAGTGGATATGGTGTTCTTCGAATGCCTGCAGATGGTTTTGCATTTAGAGAAACCGAGGAAAAATATGTAGATTTTAAAAATGAACCTCATAATGTCAGGCTTTCATTGGCAGTTGATGGTGTTAATCCATTCAGAGAGCTTATATCTACTTACTTAGTGTGGCCTATTTTCGTTATCAACAATAACATTCCTCCTTGGATGTCAATAAAGAGGGAGCACATAATGTTGACTATGATTATTCCAGGTATTTGATACATTATTTTTTTGAATGTAACATTTTCATTTCTCTCGTTGTTTGCATAAATATATATTTTATTTATTTACTTACTTTTATATACATATATCATGGTAGTAATTATTATGTACCGTAATTTTGAACAATTAGGTAAGTACCAGGTCAAAGATATGAATGTATATATTGAGCCTCTTATCGATGAGCTAATACAATTATGGCATGGCATCACTATGTATGACATCACTAAACCAATCAAGCAGAAGAGATTTCAATGTCATGGAATGATTGTATGGACAATTCATGATGCCCCAGGACTAACACATGTTTGTGGTATGTAATATTTCGTTGCACTTTAATATAATAAATAATTATCTAAATTAGATATACCATATTTTATGTTTTAAAAATGATCTCATAGTATAATTGTTATTGATCCATCTATTGCAGGTCTTCAAACAAAGGGTAGATTTGCATGTCCAGTTTGTGGCCCTAAGATGAAGTATCGTCATTCGCCAGACTTAAGAAAGATGGTGTTTGATGAGTTTAGACACTTCCTCTCTAGGAACCATAAGTATCGTACTACTGAAAAACATCTTTTCAATGATAAAGAATAAACTGGATTAAAACCATGAAGAATGACACCTCAGTTGTGGAATTTGGAATATAACAGAATTAATAATTTTCAAGCAACTGGTACGTAATTTGTGTGTGTGTATATATATATATATGTGTGTGTGTGTGTGTGTGTGTGTGTGTATTAATTGTTTATGTAATGTTTGGAATTTTTGTTTTAACTAAAGAATTTATTTTATTGTATTTTATAATTATTGTTCTGATTTATTTTATTATTAGATATCAAGGTCATCGTCGCAATGAAGGTACTAATATTGTACTTCCACATGGAATGAAATGTTATCCTTCTCACTTCGTGAGGTTGCCCTACTATGAGGACCTAAAAATAGCTGATTTGTTTGATACAATGCATGTCGGGAATAATGTGACAGAAACGTTATGGCGAACCATAGATGGTGCACATGATAGAGATAAAATTGACAAAATTTGTGCTGACATTGAGAAATCGAATCATGCAATGAAAAGTGTGATCGACAGATCAAATAACAATGGAGGTCGAAATTATAATAATATTCCATGGTTATTAACAAAACAACAAAGCAATGATGTAAAAGAGGTCGTTAGAAGAATTAAATTTCCAATAGGTTTTTCTTCAAACATAAATAATATCTTAACGTGACTTCAGTGGGGTGAAAACACATGATTGGCATACCTTTGTTAAGGTAATTTTTTTGGTATACATTTTTGTATGTTATTGCTTGAATACATATTTTAAATTTTCCTTTTTTCTGTTTAATTTGGAAACCAATAACGATTCATTTTTTATTTTTATAGTATGTTCTACCTGTATCTCTCCCAAACGACTTCAACAACAATGTCAAACAAGTTATATATGGTCTTAGTAAATACATGAGGTAAGTAGTTTTGATTTATACCCAAAATCTAATTGTTACAATTTCTTTTCGTACTTAATGAAATGATGTATTAATTTACTTGTAATGAAATATATATTATGTTTCAATGAAATAACCTTGCGTAATTATTTGTAGATGGTTGTCATTGAAAGAAATCCATCAAGATGAAATAAAGTATTGGAAGAGAGAAATTCCTTGGCTAATGTGTGAAATGAAAAAGTATCTACCTCCAACATTTTACAATGCACAAGAACACTAATTGATACGCCAAGTTGAGGAGATTGAAATGTGTGGACCAGTACACACAAGGTCAATGTGGATGGTCAAGAGGCACCTGAAATCCTTGAAGGCTTTGGTTAGACAAAGAGCACGACCTGAGGGTTCTATGGTGGAGGGATATGTGGTATATGAATCCATGGTGTATATTAGTCATTATCTTCCTATATTAGCTGCGCCAGCTATGAAGGCGATGGATTTCATTTGGGATGTGAAATCCATCAAAAAATTTGAAGTGGAGCACATGTTGGGAAAAGGTAGAATGAAGAAAGTGAGAGGTAAAAGATTTATTATGTATAATACATATAATGTTTCATTTTTTTACATGATGTATATGATCATTATATTCATTTAGGTCTTATTCTTTCATAGTTTATTAATTAATATAATTTACCATGGTTATAAGTAATATTTATTAATATTGGTGAATTATTATTTTTTTATTCAAGTGCTCAAGATTATGAGGCACTAATTTTATACATTGCAAACAATCTTGAGTGGATGAGTGAATGGATTGAAACATGTAAAGCACATAACGACGGTAGGTTATCATGGAAACTACTGTCTGAATTGATTAGAGAAGCGTATCATAGTGGAGATGGAAACGTTACAGAGAGGGAAATCGATTTAGCATATGGTTTGAAAGATAGAAAGGTAAGCAATTAATTCACCTATTTTATTCATTACTTATTTTATACTATATTTATATTGTGACAACAAGTTTGATTTTTCAGATAATTTTCATGCAGTGTAAATTATATGATTAATTATTAATTGAGAATGCATCTTTTTCATGTTTGGCATATTACAGTTGAAACACCATAAGGCTATGTGGTGCAATGGTCGTAAATTTCGCGTTAAACAGTTGGATGATAACAGGAAAAATTCTGATAGTGGGATAACTGCAGTATTATAGGTCACTAATGTTTCCTCCAGGAGTGATAGTCATCCTCGAGAATCTGAAAATAGATATTATGGGTTTTTAGATGATATAGTTGAGTGTGACTTTAATTCCTTCAAAATAGTTTTGTTCAACGTCAAATGGTATAGGCTACGAATGAATATACGTGATGATGATAGAACACTTATTCAAAATGAAAATGGATTTCCAATGGTTAAAACATCGCAGTTTGAAGCAGGAAAAGATCGCTATGTTTTTCCAACCCAATGCGAACAAGTCTTTTACTCAGAGGTTCCAGGTGAGAACGAATGGTCATTTGCTATTAGATATGATCCAAGAGGAAGGCCAGTAGAGTATACTGTAGAGGAAGAAGATGATATTGGTCAAGAAGAAGATGATGCAGTGGCAGATGAGTAGGAAGATGCATTGACAGACGAAGAAGATATATTAGAAGATGAACCAGACATAGGAGATGAGGCAACAATTATTGATGATGATGTCAATGAGGATATTATTGAAAATGACATAATTGATGATGATGATGACATGGTCGACCATTTCAACACTGTTTCTGAATCAGATGTTGGTATAGATGTCGATCAGTTGGATGAAGATCAAGAAGATACAGAAGAAGAATATTGATATAGATGTTATGTTCGAGTATGAGCTGGTATGTTATAACTTTATCTTTTAATATGTAGGAATTATTGTCTTTAAATAATTTACTAATTATGTGGGTTTGTTGCATGTTGTTTATTATTTCAAACCAATAAATAATGGCCTTACAATTGTACAAGCTAACTAAAATTATATGCCATTTTAAAATCAAACCTAAGTTGGCATTTGAAAGGTTTTAGTACCTATTTATATGGTGGAGCATTACCGCCATAAACTATGGTTTAAATAGGAATTTCAAACGAATTACAAAGGTTTCGAATTAATCATGGCGAGCCTTTCAAAATTTTACATTAATCACTATAGCTACCCTGCATGTAATCAGTACTACAGCTCCTTGCCTTTTCTAATCGACTCAAACCCTACTGGATATACGCCTTTGTATATCAGTACTACAATTCCTTGCCTTTTCTAATCGACTCAAACCCTATTGGATATACGCCTCCTACTACAAATAACCGCCTGTCGCGCAAGAAACTCCAGAAAGCAGGCCCTTGCTGCAAAGAACCACTCGTCGTGCAAGAAACTCTAGAAAGCAGGCCCTTCCTCCATCAACAGGCAAAATGGTATGGCCAAATAGAATTTTACCAGATTTTGAAAAGTGATTTTGCCATTTAGAATGCCCAGGATTTGAAACAGAGCAATAAATTGGGCTGCTCGTTTTCCTTGAATAGGGCATGCCTGTAGATTTAGTTTTGTTTTTAATAAAAGTCAATGTAAGACATAACGAATTCCCCAAACCTCAGTCTCCAGCATGCTTTCCATAAAATTTGGCAGTTGATTTCCATCATCACAATTTCCATCATCTCCAGAGTTTCCTTTGCTTAATACATCACAGCTCACATGAATTGCATCTTCATTTTCAACCATAGGACAACCAATAAACTCACCCCCATAGCTGTCCAGGGCTATCATGCACAATTGACTCAATCCCATATTTGGCATAGTTGTAAAAGATGAGGGAATAGTTTCCTTGTACCATGGAAAATTAACATCCCAGAGGCATGATGTTCCTACAGCCAGTACTTCGGAAATTGCGTTTTTCTCCATGGCCATGTTTTTAGGGTTGGTCTCTTTCTTTGCCTTGCCATTGCCGGGAAAAATCTCTGAAAAGCTCTGTACTAGTGCAGGGTGAAAATTAAACCCACATTTGTTCATATTATAGTCACACATGAACATACTATTGTAATAATCAGGTGCTTGTAATTGGAAAGTATCAAGAAATCTAATTTGTGATAATTTATCAGCATAATCACCACCCCAAACATTGGCACAGTTTCCACGTGGAATGGATGATACATCTCCCTTGCAGGAGTTATACATTCAGCATAAGGGCTAGATAAGTTAGCCATGTGGATATAATTATAGCTAATGCTAAACCTCAATCTCCAACATGCTTAAAACTAGGATCAGATCAAAATCTAGCTACAACTATCATTGAATGTAGACAAGTATGCGAGAACCTCTGGTTCATGCATAACACATTGCATTCATGAAAATAGCTACTTCATGAAATCGTGAAAGAGCAGACACATAGACCATGACCTTCAAGGTTTGACACATCCTATTGAGATGAAAAAAATGGAAAGTCTACCCATGACATGGTCAACATGTCAAATTTGAAAAGGATTTTTTCAAAATTCTTGTGTTGTGAAAATGGAGAGTATATTTTATGAATTTCAAAGTTTCAATTAATTTAAATTTGTTGGATGTGATAGGCTAGAATCACTACAAGGAAAAGAACCTCTAGCGGATGTTTTTGAGGAACCCCTTATAAAAATACCCCATACATCTGTTTCTAGTGTAGGTTACTAGAGGAGGTTGGCGGGTGGATGGTTTTGCGGATAACTACACATCTATGGTTGTATCTTGTGTTCATTTCCACTATTTCTATGGTACTGATGAAACTAGTAGAAAGTATACTTTAGAGGTCAGATCACTGCTATAGCAGAATGTGATTATGTTGTTGCTTTTCTAGTGTTTTGTTTCAATTTTTTTGTGATTTATACACAACAGACTCAATAATACTGAAATTATGAAGCTAATTTGTTTCGATAATTAATATACCTTTTGAGATTTTAAAATTTCACTACAAATAACCCAGTTTAGTCTCATTGTCAACTCGTCTCTTGTTTGGGTGCCTTAATGTGCAATGACATGTTTCCAGGACTGAATTCAATGCAAGGCATATTTGAAACTCTAACTCTGTCTTCCGGTGTCTTATTAGAAATTATTTCAGTTTCCATTTTGTGTTTTCAAGTTAGATATTGTTTTCAAGTTTTTACATTTATAATTTTATTGCAATGTGGCAGACTGATCAGGGCAGTACAGGAACAACCCCGACACAGGATGATCGCGGAAAGGGGCCAGTGGAAGAACATGTAAAGTGCCAGCATTGCTCTACCTTCAGGTATTTTAGTTATTTACATAATTGAAATAATATTAATTTTGTTCAAATATGCAGACACCTGGCCATGGCATGCCTGATGATTCCCTCTATGAGGAAGAGCTTTCTTCATCCCTATCTCCATTTCTCTTGCCGCGAAAAAAGGCGCGAAAAGCAAGGTCGGAATTTGATACTTTGATAGACGCGCCTCAAACACCTGAAACATAAGAGAGGATAATTCAACTTATGACCCAGCTAGAAACATATCAGGTAATAATAAAAAATCAAAAGGATATTTTTTTTGTTCTGCATGAGATGAATTGTGATAGTTTCATTTTTAATTTTTACATTGGCTAAACTAACAAAAATTTCTTTTGTATGTAGCGTTATCTGACACTTGCTGAACCTGGTGTTGGTGGTAGTGGGACACAAGGGCAAGAGATTGCCCAGCAACCCTCTCGTACACCTTCTACTCCTTTAGGTGCCAGCCAAGAAACACACCTTGCCCAAGCAGACACCCAGCCAACCGTTGAACGTGTTGGCAGTGATGAGGCTGATATGGCCAACTACATTATTGCGTTTCCTGGAGCTACACGTGTCAGCTCCATGGGGACCATTAATGGCACGTTGTTGAGGAACGATGAAGGTGTCCCTATAAAGCACGTACAACTCCCAGGTAAGTTTTAATATTTTAACTATTTCATGTACTCTATCTAAAACATATTTTATCATGATTTTTATTTTTAAATTAATGATAATATCTTTTTTTCTGTATAGGAAACAATGAGTTCTACAGGTTTTTGGAGAGCCATGCGTTGGTAATTTTTGGCCCAACCATATGCAAAAGGTGGAATTCCCAGAATTCCAACCTGAAAAAAGAACTTCTAGATTATCTAGAAGCCCTTTTTGGGGTGGACACATTTGACAGAACAATAGTGGCTCGGGTAGCTGGCAAATATTTGAAATATACCAGGGATACCTATAGGACTCAATTGCAATTTAACCCTAGATTCGAGCGTCCTCTCACAGTTCTAGAGAGTGAGTGGAGAGCACTCATCCATGACGGAAAAGAGAAAAGGGCAAAAAAAGAAGGAAAAATGCCAACTGGACCCGCAAGGTAAATTACAACTTTAATTCAATAGCTTTAATTTTCTCTATGTCTAAAATAAAAGTGTGCTACGTCATATCTGACTTCAATATTTTGATGATAGGTTTCCTGACACCTCGAAGGCAACCAAAGCTAGGATTGAAAAAAAGGGCCATCACAAGCTAGGCTAGGGCGGCTACTTGAAATTAGCCGCAAGAATTGTAAGTAGCTAAACATCTTATAATTAATTGTATCATATTACACCGTTTTTGTAATCCTATCAAATAACATTAAAAATACACAATCATATGTAATGTAGGGTGATAACTTCGGAACAGAAACTATAGAGGAATATAAAAATATCTCTTTCCATTTCGTCTATCAAGCCGTAGTTGAACGTCGCAGAAGCTTGGGGCAGGTCCCAAGATCCAGAAAACCTTATAAGGTAAAATTTTAACCTTTAAATATGTTTTTTTTCATGCATAAATTTAATTTCTAACAACTTTGTTTAAATCAAGGGAGCAGCACTTCCAATGAGGCAAATAAATCAGTTGTAGAGCCAGATGTAGATGTTCCTCACGTGCAACCTGATCATTGTAGTGGGGGCCAGGTCGACAATGCTACTATCAGTGAGGGCCGTGACGGTAATTAATTTCAACTTATAATTTTTTCTAATTATACCTTGATGGTTGTCCTTATAACGTTTTTTGTTTAAATGACAGAGAATGTTTCCCTTGAGGATCTTACCACCAGAGAGGAAGACAGGGCAACAGTCCCAACGACGACAATACTCCTTGCGGTGCCAAATTTCCAATATCTTTAGAAGTAATTGACACTGTAGTTGCCAATACTCCTTGCGATGCCAAATTTTCTGCCAATGTTGAGGGGATTGTCGTGCTTAAAGTTGGAATAACTGTAGGAACGGAAACATGCTGAGTTTTCTTCAAATTTTCAATTTTTTGCATAAGAGCTTCTATCTAAGTTTCCATATTTTTTATCTGGGCTGTCATTTTCAAAATAAGTTGCATATTTTCCTCTTTCTATGTCTTTTCCTGAAGTATTTCTTTTGTTTGAGGGTGCTCACTCTGTGGTAATTTGAGCTGCTTTCTTAAGGCTATAATATCATCATTTTTCTGTCTTATTAACTTCTTGGCAGCTTCAGTATTAGAAGGATCTGCTCCAGACTCAATGACCAAATCTTCTAAGGATTTTATTCTCAAATCCTTGGCATGTAAAGATGCTTCATCCAACTTCATTTGAGTTTGCAAGTTGGATACAGTATTTTGGAGCATAGTGGCACTCATTGTTTTTCTTACTACTTTTGAATATAACATTTCTGATGCACTTCTGTGAAATTCTATTTGATCCATCTCATGGATAGTATTAGCATTTACTGCAAATTCTGTCTTTTTGTAGTCTGAAGCTGATTTTGGATGTGATACCACTGGTTGGAGAAAAGACATGATCATTTGGTTGGTTGAGTAATCAAATGTAGTTACTATTCTATCCTTATCTCCTAGTTTTTCCTTGAGAAGTTTAGAATAAACTTCATCTTTGATTTCTTCATTTTTCTCTCTGATTAGCTTGAACCTCTTCTGAATATCAGAGTCATTTTCTTCAATTTTTTTAGAAGAAGAAGAGGGGGCTTTTGTATCCATTTCCATTTCAACCATCTCCTTGCCTTTACCCTGTGCTTGTACCTATTTACTTTGAATCTCTCTGAGTGTATCATTCACAATGATGGTGGATTCATCATTTGTCTTCTGCTGATTAGTGTCATCCACATCTATTATTTCTTCTGTTTCTAAAGTAGTCATTTTGGCTTTTTTGTTGTATACTGTTTGAATTTGTTTTCAATGATTGTTTTAGCCAAATATCCTTCTTCTTTCCTTGGTCTTTTGTTTGATACTTCTGCTAGTTGATTCACTATAACTACCTATACATTATTCAAATTGTCTGTCTGCTTATCCTGATCATCATCAATTAAGGTATTGGTCACCCATTCCAACTGATTGGAAAATTTTTCAATAAGTGGCTTAGATTCATGGAGAAATGGGTGCAATTTGCTTTTAATTCTAAGATTGCTTATAATACCCTGAGGGTCATAGTTCCAAAAAAAACTTTCCTAAAACTTGAATGCTGATAGCTTGTCTGATACTTCCTTTAAGGCATCTCTATTGTTTACAATGAAAGAGCCAATTTCACTTCTTAAGTTAAATTGTGCCTTCTTTTTAGATGCTATGAAATTTACTGCATCAGCATTCAAAATCTGCCTTATATACTCTAGAGCCAAAATCCTTGTATTCACAAATCTAGGTAATTTATATGGAGCCAAGAGTGCACCATATAGTCTGATCTCTGTATGATTTTTGTATAAATATCAATCACCCACTTTACAGTTTTCAGAAAACTGTAAAATCCTTTTGATATCTTCATTTATTCTTGGTGGTTCTGCTTTATCCAACAAACTGATAGTAGGTCTGATAAATAGATCATTCAAATCACTATAATTGTACTCACTGCTATTCTTTCTCAGAAGAGAGGTCCAAAATATTACTGACAGTGGTTTGCCTTTCATATCCATTTTCTATACTGCAAAGGGAAATTTATCTTCTTGAAAGAACAAGAAGAGATGTAACAGATATGAAGTATATCTGAACACTCCTTCATCAGGCAATTTTATCAGCTAATAATGAATATTGTCATCAATAAATTTGGCAAAGTAAAAAATCAAGTCTGGTTGTTGTCCAGGAGACAAAGTGGAAAGGAAACCTAAGACAGAGGCATATGTGAATTCATCATTGACATAACCCAAAATAAATGACATCATAGAAATGACCTGTCTGGAGCCTTCTGGAAAATCCAAGGTATCATAAGGAGGGTTCACCTTAGGAAGATCGACATGATTGGGCATGAAATTCTGGAGAATTTGGAACTTTCTAGGAAAATCTAGGTTTAAATGCATCTGGGTTAAGTCTTCAATTGACAATGACACTGATTGTGGATTATGGCTTAACTGGATAATGTAATTGATTGATTCAGCAGTTATAAAAAATAAGACTTCACTATCTTTGTTAGCCATGCACCTTTGATCAGGAATATAATGCATTTGACATAACCTTATGAAATACCGAGCAGGATGGGTGATGGGAACTGTTAGCCACCTGTAAAATTTGATTATCCCAAAAGGTGGCTAAATCTATTTTTGAGCCTTCAAGGAACAATTTTTTCTCACTAAAAATTGTTGGCTCTTGAAGACTTTTTGAAGGCCTCATACCTCTGTCCAAACCTTCGCTGATGTTCCCATCTTGAAAGAACTCTGAAATCCTGTTGATCCCATCTTGAAATACTGCTGCAAGCACCATTTTCCCCCTTCCTCCTCTTTAAAAGCTAACCTCTTTTTCTACCCCTTCGTTCCCCATGAAAATTCAACAATTTCATGTTTTTGCCTTTTCCCCTCATCAAAATCCCCTTTATAAGGTTTAAGACTCACTCTTGGCCTTATCGGAACCCTCAAACCTTTGAAAATCATGAGGAAAACCATTAAAAACCCATTTGGTTATATATATTGGGCTTAAGCCCCCTTGGGCTAAGTCCCTAGCCTTTCCGCCCATACACCCTAGCGCTGTGACCGCGTGCTGAGCCAGTCGGGTGCTTAACCGGTTTAAAAAAAAAAATTTCTTTGCAAAACATTAAAAAACCTTTGATATTTGTTTAAACCGTTGAAAAATTCATTTTTAATTTTTCCGCCCGTGCAAAATTATGGAGCGATCTCGATCGTCGATCTGATCTGCAAATCGGACGGTGCGGAGTGCGCCTCCTTGTGGACCCCCCAGCTGTGTGCCGTTTTCCCAAAACCAGAGGTATCCATCGCACCACCTTTGGGCAAAAGGTTGTTTTCCCCCGATGGCCAGTGATTCCATACACCTGCCGCCACGCATCCTGTATACTATTTGCAAATTGCCATCCATCCATTGTCCATCGCGCGTTAATGATCGGACCAGGACGCCCAGCAATATCGTTGTGGACCGTCCGATCTGGTCTCACTAATCCAACGGTGATCGCTCGCCAGAGTTGCTCGAGGGTTAACGAAGGTGCGCACATGATAGCCGGGCCCTCATACAACGGCAAATCAATCTCCATCATCGATCTGATCTGCAGATCGATGGCCCACAATTCATCACCCGATCTCTCCATTTGACTTTCCATTGCCCATCCCAACTGTCGATCTCTGCGCGATCGACGGCTCAGATTCATCCTTCTCCTTTGACCGCTTCGTTCAATCTCGACCGTCGATCTCTGCACGATCGACGGCCCTGATCTAATTTTCTTCCGCCCATTCTATGATCGCTCCCGATCAATCCTAACCATTGGATGATGCCATCCAATGGCTCCGATCTCCTCGCACGCCCTCCGTTGCAATCAACCTATAAAAGCAGGATTTTTTAATAGTTTTCGTATTTTGCAGGGTTTCTTATCATTTTCTAACAATTTTCAAAGAAGATTCAGAGGCGGGGGGTGACGACCCTCCCGTATTCAATTCGTCGAAGGAAATCATCCACAGGGTGGAAATACACATTTCCTCAGTGTTTCCTCAAGCATGGATGCCTTATGAACCCTGCGCAGCCCTGCATGCCAGCAAGAAAACCATGGATTTAACACTGTCAAAGAGTATCAGCGTCGAAGACAAAAGTGCACCAGAACAAAGGATTAAGGGACAGATTTGTGGAGATTACGTCTAAGATACTTATCAAAAGCCTAATCCCAAATAAAACATAGTTTACAGAAAACCTAAAGTGTTTTATCAAGCAGGAAGGCTTCCACCGCCACAATTTGAGGCAAATCGATTCCTCTCAGCTACCATAGTGCCACCTGTTTCTCAAAGTACTCAATCAGGGGCCGAAGTTATTAATCGAATGAAGATTTTCGCCTCAGCACAGCCGGAAAGGTTACTTCTGCAATAAAACTTAATGCAAAATACATCTGCAGGGTAACCCTAGTGTCACATAGAGCCTCAAAGGTCAAAAAAGCTCCCATCGAGCTTAATTCATAAGTGTAAATCAATTAATACAGTGAAACACCTGTACAGTTTATTCATTGAGCCCCCCAAGGGCCAAGAAGACATTAACTCTGTATTAATTGTAATTGAGATCTTTTATCAGATCTCACCTCCTCATTCTTCTATATATACTACAGCAGAAGATGAGTGAGGGGTTGGTTGTAGAAATTTGATATACATTTGAGCAAAAACTTCTGATTGTACATAGTATTCACTGGCTCTTGGAGCTCTGCTGGTGATAGATAGGTTAGGCTGAGATGTGTAGATGGTTGCTAACCTAAAGCACTGGACTTAAAGCTGTAATTGGTTTGAAGCATCAATACAAGCTGATTTATGGGATCCTGGTCTATGTTGATGGTGATGTTTCTCTAATTGTAACTTGTTATTTTTGTTTCTGTTTTAATCTGTGTTTCATATTCTCTTATAAAGAGCAACATGCATAGAGTTAGGACCTACTATATATCAGTAACCTTCTCTAACTCAAAATCTTTATCTGAATGTTTTCTTCTAAATTGTGTTATTTAAGAATGATTTAATTCAGTTTAAGCAAAGGAATGCTGGCGTTCCCTCGTCTTATTGTCTTAGTTGAATGTTATTCTTAGATGTTATTTTCAGTATATGTTTAGTGAAGATGAACTGAGGAAGATATGGTGAGCCCTGGTCTTAGTATGATCCCACAGACTATCTGATTGTTTCACTTTGAATGTGTCAAAAGCTGGCTAGTTTCAAAGTACTTACCCGATCTTAGGCCATTCTGTTGTTATCTTTGTATTTGTCTTGAAAGTAACCAAGTAAAGAAGAGCTAGGAGAGGATTTGTGGTGAGCCCAACTCGCTAGTTTCTAATCCAAAAGTTGCCTTCAAGTTTCCCTTTGTTTTGAGATGTTTTCTATTGAAAGTGTATCAAAGGCTGGATAGTTTCAAAGTACTTACCAGATCCTAGTTTACTTTTATGTTTTTCTTGAGTCCATGTCAAAGGCTGACTAGCTTAAAAGTACTTATCAGATCCTGGGCTGCTCTTGTTTCTGCATCTGTTTATTTCTCCTTCTTATTGTATCATTCCATTCCATAAATCAAATCTTCAAAGAGATCCTTAGACATAGATGACTTGCCCCATGGACCACTCTTGCCTCTTGTTGTTCCAATTAAACCCTATTATGAATCCATAGCCCAATGGATTAAAACCTGCAATTTTCTACCTTCTTGGCCAAAGCTTACTCTGATTGCCTGCAACTTCTCACCTTTGGAACTTTTTTTCACTCAAAACTTTCCACCTTGAACAGTAATCATGCTCAACCATCCAAAAAACAAACAAACCCTTGGCCTTCATAACTAGCCTAATATCATAACCCCAAACTTCAAAGAAAAATCCATCTTTGTACATATTGGAGAGATCCCTCTCCGGATTCAGGAGGGCTAGATCCTAGAATCCCAAATTGGTTGAAACGATGTTGTTTCTATAATTTGAATCTGCCAATCTTGCTAATAAATTACAAATTACTAACATTTCTGGTGACTCCACTGGGGAACAAAACCCAGGATCATCTTCATTTAAGGATAACCATAGAAAATAAGGGATTTCAGTTCAAGAATAATTTCTATATTAACCAGCTGAGCCACTAGCAACTAACATTTCTGGTGACTCCGCTGGGGACTCGAACCCAGAATCATTTTTCATCTCTATAAATTTTTTTGAGTTAAAAGCAGCCTTTTCAAGCACTACCAAAAGAGTGGTAATCATGATGAAACTTGTTTGAATCAGTGACAAACTAGGAAAACCCTAGGATTCTCTTAAGACTTTATCAAACCTTGAAAAATCAGCTGGCTTAGCCATAAGAGTAGACTGTCTTTGTCTCATAACCGTAGCTAAGTTTTGAAACAGAGTTAGGATATTCTTAAAAAACCACACAACTCAAAAATAACTCAGAAAAAACCAAAAATATTTCAGATTGGTAGTAAAACACTTACTCTTACATTGACACTTACCTTTGTTGTGTTTTACCCCATACTCTTAGACAGAGTCTGGAAAGGGCCAGGTAGCTTCTGGACCTCATCCTCTTTCAGAGGTGAAATATCTAGTAAATGCCCTCCCAGTCAATCTCTGGTTAGAGTTTGTTGTGTTCCGGGATATCCTTGAAAGGGGATATTTCACAAGCATGGTGGTGGACTATAAAACCTTTTACCTCTGAAAAGAGCTAAAAACTTCCACTTGGCGACTCCACAATCCTGAACAAACCTTAAGAATCCACTGGTAAGAACCCTAATCATCATAATATCATTCAAACTCAGTTAGAATACTGTGGGATTCAAATTTAGGTAAACAGATTAGTTAACCACCCAAAGACTATCATACCTAGTTGAACTTGTCTTGTTTATTTGGGTCTGAAAAACACGACATAGTGGCTCCTAGAAAGATTCACACTAGAGCCTATCCTGACCCTGATCCCCCTGAAGTAGTTGATAACCCAGAAAGTTTCCTTAGGAAGTATCATAAGATTAAATTTTCAATTGTTTTCAGATCACCCTTGAGAGCTAAATCAGTTCCTGAAAATCTTTTGAGCTCTACAACAATCACAAGCTGACTTAGTAAATCCATTTAGAACTAGGTCATCTGATGATATCATCCAGCTAGATTCTGAGTCTTCACTTTATTTTCTGAAACTAGTGAACATCTTGGTAGTAGAGAAACAACACCTCCTGATTTACATTTCCTCCTAAACCTAGGTGTCTCTCATCCAAGATCAGCTCAGCAATCTACTGCTGTTCCATCCACACCCCTTCATCCAACATCCACTGTCCCAACCACTCCACTCCAACCTACCTTCCCTTTTGTCAATCCACCTGTGAATCCACCTCCACCTCCTACCATGGCTGCATGGTATGCTCCCTTAGTCCTTCCTGCACCATTAGTCAACCTTCCACAGGACTATCAGTCCAAAATTCCATTATATGATGCTAACAATACTACAACTGCATCACAACATGTGGATAAGATGGATGAATATTTTGACAGAAATGAAATTGATGATGAATCTGTCAAACTTAGATTATTTGCCCAAAGCCTGGGGGGAGAAGTGTTGTGCTCAACTTAGTGTTCCTAAATTGAGGTCATTAATTGTCAACCAGGGCTAGTAAACTGCTGAAGTGTGGTGCACTGTATGTGCCTAGGTATATGTTTCTCACTACGTTGTGTTTAGTGTTTTTATGATGTTTTTGGTTTTATGGTTTTTATGTTGAAAAAGAGCTAAGAAGTTTACACTAAAACAGAGTGAAACTATTCTAAACTAGGTGTGCACTAAAGGACAAAAAATGCAAAGCTTGATAAGGACTCATAGCAAAGAAACAAATCACAACATGAACTCAGTAACCCATATCATGAACTCATCCAATTCATTCATTTAGAGATATGTTGGAATAGCTTGAGAAATGGATAAGTTTTTAGTGCAATTGAGGTTTTCCTAAGTCAACAATCAACTTACAATGTTACAACATCTCATCCATGGTTAAAGGTTTATTGGAACATAATTGGAAAAGAAAATTTGTAGCACAATAAGATTTCTACTCTAAACTAACTTCTAATTCTATTCTGCAACTCAATTTAGCACTACTAGGCCTCATTCAAAAGTTATAGATTTCTCTTTAGAACAGTCTTTGAGAGAAGGCTTGTTTATGAAATTGTAAAAAGGTTGCAAAATACTCAAGGCCTTAAATTGATATTACTAGCTTCTGTCCAAATGATGATGTATTAATATGAAGTTAGAACAAAAGAAGTTTTGTAGATAATGAAGACCGTGGTATCTAAATTTAACAACTAATACAATTTAAAATGCAATGGATAACAACTAAACTAGAATGCTAATACAGTGAACTAAGACTAAACTAGAGTGCTATTATCTAACTTGAAATGAATTGGAGTTGAACTAGAATGATACTAATACAGTGAACAAAGTTAAACTAGAGTACCATTATCAAGCTTGAAATATAGTGACAGAATTAAACTAGAATGACATCTACCTCCGGAGTATTTCAACTGAACCAAAATGCAACTAATTCTATGAAATACTACAGCCCTGTCTTGTTCAAGATGAGTGATATTTTGGAATAGTTTGTACAAACAAGTCTGGCTGTATCATTCAGTGCAAATGGGCATAAAAACATAACAATACGCAGGTAAACCAAAACACTACAGCTAAGTCTTATCTAGAGTTAGTGATATTTTGGAAGAGATTAATGAGAATAGGACTAGCTGTAACAACTAATTACAATTGAACACAAAAAAACCTAAAGTTATAAATTGCTACAATTATGCCTCATTCTGGATTAGTGATCTTTTGGAATACTTCATGAGAACAAAGCTAAACTGTAGTAGCCAATGTAAGCAAAGTTTAGAAAACTATTTAAATTGAGAATGAAACAAAGCTACGGCTACTTATCTAAACCAAATGCATAACACTTCACGGGCAGTAGGGGCCCTCTACCACCAGATCAGCACGCGGATCTACTCAATATTGACTCATCTCGTGCAATAAAATGATGTCTCTTTTATTAAAGGATAAATTCTTCAAAACAGAGTATTTACAGCCTTCCAAAATCTAGCAACAGAAACAAAATCTAACCAACAGTTTCTCGGTCTCCCGAGTCATACTTATAATGAAATTACATAACTACTTCTTGAGAAAAACAGGGATAAGTGTCTTTCCCATTCCTAATCAAATTAAAACTCTTATTAACAGTCTTGTGCTTTACTGTGGACATCTGTAGAGTCCGTGTTTTGATAGGAAACCGCCTCTCTTCTTCGTGCATAACCGCTTTGATACTTTAACTCAGACTTCGTGGGGAGCAACAAATGATGAGGGAATGATGTGGAATATGACCATATGTGTTTTTCCCTGAGATGACAGCTGGAACCTGCGTAGACATGAAGACAGCTGCAGAATCGGCAACTAGCTACAGAATGTCTGCATTCTGTAGCTAGGTGTATTCAAAAAGTACTACAATAACGAAATCATGAAAACATAGCAAGTTAGACATTATATACAATCTCAAATAAATTTTAACTAATCTTATTGATCATTTTAAGCCTGAAATTAATAATGGACAAAGGAAATGAAGTGGAATGTGGTGGCAGAGAAGAACATCTTTGAAGCTCAACAAGAAGTAAGAAAATGGTTTAAAGGCTTAGCCCCCCATAGTATAAATGATCTCCAAGGCTTCCATCAAACATTCTTAAACAAATGGGAAGTTAAAAATAATCCTCTCCAAGTCCTTTCTGATTACAAGAACCTTCATAGAAACCCTGGGGAAAGTGTCCAAGCTTATCGCACTAGATTCAATAGTGTGTATAATGTACTTTCCCCAGAGCTAAAACCTCCACAAGGCTCAGCTTTAAACAAGTTTCCTAAAGGGTTTGATTCTGACATGACCTATCAGCCGAGAGAGAGAGACTTTGCAACTCTTGAAGATATGAAAAGGGGTGATCTTTCTGTAGAAGTCAACCTGATGGAGAAAAGAGCACGGATGAAAGATAAGAAGAGAGTATCTTTTAGAGAGGAATCCACACCATCTACTTCAAGCTCAAAGATGGAAAGAATGATGGAAGAAATGATGAAAGAGATGAGCATAATCAAGAGAGCACAAGCAAGCCAAAACCAAAGTGCTCCTCAAAACAGAAACCAAAACCAGAATCAGAATGTTAGAAGGAACCAACCTACAAATAGGCCTAGGGAAGATGATCAGCAGATCACTCCTCCCTTTCATCAAAATTATGTGAGTGAGGTTGAGGAAGCAGATAAAATAATAGAGGAAGATGATATCAACCTATTCGGGGTAGATGATGATGACCTTGAGGTTCATTATGATAGAAAACAAGGTCTTTATACACCTTATGATGACAAAAGAGATGGTACTGAAAATTGTTGTCAAGACATGGAAAATGCCATCATCGAACCTTAAAGAGAATATGACCTCAGAAGTAAATCTAGTCAACAAACCCCCAACAACAAAACCTCTGAAAAATCCTCACAAAACAACACTGCAACCAAGCCTAAAGTGGTCAAACAAAAGGATAAAACAGTGGCTAAAAATTCTGATAAAGGTAAAGGAAAAAGCACTCAAGACAATGAAAAACAGAGTGCAGACATTAGTAGTACTAACACATCAGCTAGTACTCCTGTTAAAACAATTTTATCAAATGAAAATAAAAAAAATCAGCAAGCTGACATTGCTGATAGAGTGACAGCTAATAAGGCTGAAACCAACACTGTAAAGAGTCAAATTCCTTTAAGCCTGGAGCAGGAAATCTCAAAGATCAAAATTTATGTTCCTCTCACCGAGTTAGCTTCCCAACATATATATAGGACCCAAATTTTGAAGGCTTTAAATTTAGAAGACAAAAATGACACAGTCAATATTAACGATGACCAACCAGAGATTATTTTTGGTCCAAAGATTGAAGGAAAATATCAAGAGGGACCTGTTCCTCCCTTTTATGTAAGTTTTAACATTCATGACAAGATTTTGCACAACGCTATGCATGAATCAGGGGCTTCTCATAATCTAATGCCTAAAGCTGTAATGGAGAGCCTGGGTCTAGAAATCACCAGACCTTATAAAGACCTTTATTCTTTTGATTCTAGCAGAGTAAAATGTTTAGGATTGATCAAGGACCTCTGTGTTAACTTAGCCCAAATTCTAGCCAAATGCTTAGTCATGGATATTGTTGTGGCTGATGTGCCCCTAAAATATGGAATGCTTTTATCAAGATATTGGGGGGCTAAGTTACAAGGTGTTACACAACAATTTGTCACCGTCCCTGCAATCCCCATCTTGCCCATTGGAGGGTCGTTTCTGTGACCAATAAGCAGTGTCATGCCTTGCAAATACCATCATTACATCCCTTTCCATGAGGACAACATTTCTTTTGTTTATCATTTCCTGAGCAGACCCCTAAAAACACCTGTTTTTGCCTTGGCGCTAGTAGCCCGTTATGTACTCGCGCCAATGGGGGAAAATTAACACTGAGCTCGCGCCAATTGGCGCTCTGTCCCAGTGTTGCACCCGCGCCAATTGGCGCTCTGTCCCAGTGTTGCACCCGTGCCAATTGGCGCTCTGTCCCAGTGTTGCACCCGCACCAATCTGTTTATGGAAAGTTTTTTAAAAAAAGGAGGCGAAGTTTCGATTACAACAACTTTGTGGATGAGTCATCAAGAGTGGTTTCAACTGAATAACCATGGCCTTCCTCCTTTGGCCTCTTGTTTCCACCATATGGGGAACCTCCCAAAGGATAAGGCCTCCCTTCCACTATTGTAGGGATCCCAACCTCCTCCTCTCCTCTATAAATATAGCCTTCATCCATTGATGAAGGGGCTGAAGGGCTGAATGGCTGAATAGAAAATCCCCAAGTTCCCAAGAGCCTTCATGCTACAAAAGCCTTCTTGATTCCCTAAGGCCAAATCCAAGCAAGGAGACTATTTCCAAGTATCCAGAGAGAGAGGCTTGTCCCATCCTTGACAGGCTTTATCGAGAAATGTGCTGCTGACAACCCACCAAAGGAGAATTCGGTGTCGAAGCTTTGGTTGTATTCTTCTTTTTGACTCATTAATACTAAGCGACTATTGGTTATGGTTCCACTCTTGTTCTTGATCATGTTCATGAGTTATGTCCTCTTCGACTGACATATAGTTGTATATACTGGATTTTATGCTTGCGTTTGTGTCGTTTCTTGCATGTGCAGGTGTCTGATCACGGAGATCGTGAGGATTGTGATCTGCCAGGGCAAAGGAACGGGAGCACCACCTCTTCTACAAACAACAGCGTTGGATTCCAGGCAAGCCTTCCTCGCAAGTTGGTTTATTTATGATTAGGAACCTGCACCGTAGCATGTTTGATTGTTGCTAGACCCGATCTGGGCTAGTAGGGATCGCCTCTGTCCGCAGAGGGGATTTACCTCCTCAACAATTTGGCGACTCCACTGGGGATCGTTAGCTTGTTTTCGTTCGTTTTATAAGCTATAGACGGAGCCTGAAGTTGGCCAGATAGCCTTCGAAATGCTTTTTCTCTGCAATTACGAAGTAGATCAAAGCTGCTTCAGTCAATCTCCGGTTTAGTTTATGAACTGAACACTTGGAGTATTTCTTGTCTTTTCGGTTGTTTCTTGATTCTGCTTGCTTGATCAGCTCTTTGGGCTGGCTCTTTCTGTGAATTTGGCTTTTGGATAGCTTGATCATCACTGGTCTGCTTGTTGGATTGCTCTTTTTTATTTTTTACTGGAAAACTCGACTGGCGCGCTTTTCAGCTTGACAGTTGCGCCCATTGGCGCAGGTTGCTAGTGTATTACTCGCGCCAATTCTATTCTGGTGCTAGTTTCAGCCTTACAGTCGCGCCAATCCTGTAAGGTACTAGGGTTTACTCTGTTTTGAGCTTTCTGAGCTTGATCTGTGTCTATCTCGCTTTGAGCCTAGATCACATGGTTCATTTGAGTCTTGGAGATTCTTCTTGAAGTGGTGAGTCTGGTCTTGGTTGGGAGAAATTCTTTATTTTTTAATTTTCAGGCGTTGGCGCTTGTTGTCAGTTAGAAACCCATGCCAATTGGCCATTGGCGCTAGTTTTCAATGTGAAAATCGCGCCAGTTGGCGCTATTTGTCAATGTACAAGTCGAGCCAATTTCAGGGTGTGTAAAAATTGAGATTTTTTCCCTAAATCCTTCACCAATGTGTCTTTCCCTTCTGATCTTTCACTGTATGAGCATAGATTACATTGCTCATTGTTTGAAATGTCTTCTCTCTATGATTGCTTGATGTAAAAGGGAATGAATGCCTTGTTTTGATCTCATGCTTTGGAAGTCCTCTTTGTGTTTGACCTCATATGTCTTGTCGCCTTTTGAGGGATTTCGTTACAAAGTGTTTAAAACAACGATTGCATTCTTAGTGTTTGTTTACATCTCTTTTGCGTTCATCCTTCATTAAGAAGATTTGTGTTTTTTTAGTTTTCGTCTCATAGTTTTCTTTTCATGCATTAGATCACATTGCATTGAAAAGTATTTTTTGAGATCCATCATTGAACTTAGATTACATTGTTTAATGATTGAAAACTAGAAATCGCTTTGAGTGCATTCTCTTTCACTAAAAGCATGCATTAAGTAGATTCTCATTTCATTGAAAAATGCATTGAGTGCATTCTTATCATTTGAAAAGAAAAAGGAAATTGTGCATAGATTACAATTGCATAGTTTTTGGAAAAAAAGAAGATTTTGCATAGATTACATTGCATTATTCGCATCATTGAATGTTTGAAATTACTTTCAGATAGTGAAAGTAATCTAGTTTGGAAGGTTTCATTTTCAATGTTGTTGTTTGTTGCAACATTGCTTGAAACTCTTCCCTTAAATAGATAGCATTCATCGAATTGAAAGTTTTCTTTTCTCATATAGCTGCATATAGGAGATTTTCAGATGACATGCGGTAGGGCCTTGAAACTGAAACATAATTGAAGATCAACAGTAAAATTTACTCAATTTACCTAAGGAAGCATTGAAACATTAACGAAAATTTAGAGGTCCAGGTTAGAGACGTGTTCCGGCGTCGTTAAACCTAGTAGCTGTCATTCGCCTCTTGGCTTTAGACAGCACTAGTACAGACTTGTGCTCCCCGTACCGTCGCGTATATAAAGGGAGACCCCACTAGGTTGCTATCCTTTATCCATAGGAAGCCGAGTCTACCGCCCTATACCCGTGATACACCGGACACAGCATTCGGGGAGATTTCCTGCACGTACGTTAAGTCCTTGGTTGATTTCTCTTTCATTTTGAAACCAAGGTGTTACACAGTAATTTGTCACCGTCCCTACCTTTCCCCGTCCCACACATTGGAGGGCCCATTTTGTGACCTGTGAGCAATGTCATGCCGTGAAACCATTATCATTGCATTCCTCTAAACATGAGCTTCAATTTCCCTAATGACATCTCCTTGCAGAAAATCATAAAAACATCCCTTTTTGCACTGGCGCGGGTATCCAGTTCATAACTCGCGCCAATGAGGAAAATCCTACAAAGAGGCCGCGCCAACTGGCGCTCTGTCCCAGAGTCGCAGTCACGCCAGCCAATTTAAGGAGTGTTTTTTAAATAAGAATGGCATAAGTTTCGTTTCAACAGACTCAGAAACTTCTATCTATCTTGAGTTGGGAGGTTTGGCTCCGGGAGTTCCATGAAAGGGAAGTGGTTTGCCACCTCTCATGGAAGCTTCCTTGAAGATAGTGCCAATCCCACAATTATAGGGATCCCAACTCCCTTCCTCCATCTATAAAATCTAGCTCATTGCCATTGCAAGCTAGTCTTGAAGTGCCTAAGCCTTGAATCTCCAAGTTCTCAAATTCCCAAGAGCCTTCATGCTGCAAAGCCCTCATTTTTCCCTTAAGGCCAAACTCGAGCAAGGAGACTATCGTCGAGAGACTCTAAGAGAGGCTTGTCCCATCCCTGGTAGGCTTTGCGAGACGTGTACGACTGGAGACCCCTCCGAAGGAGACCTCAGTGTCAGAACATTGGTTGTACTCTCTTTCGATTGCTTATTAATGAATGACTACTGGTTATGGTTCCACTCTGTTTTTCACTTATGATAATGATGAGTTATATCCTTTCTGACTGATATATAGTTGCGTATTCTGGATTTTATGCTTGTATTCGTGTTGTTTCTTGCATGTACAAGTGTCCATTCACGGAGATCATGGGGATCGTGATCTGCCGAGGCTAAGGAACGGGAACGCTGTCTCTTCTACGGATCATAGCATTGGACTCCAGGTAGGCCTCCATCATTGGTCTGTTTATTCGCAATTAGGAACTTGCGTTGTAGCATTTGATGATTTTTGCTAGACCCGTGCTGGGCTAGTAGGGATCACCTCTTTCCGCAGAGGGGATTTACCTCCTCAACAATTTGGCGACTCCACTAGGGATGTCTAGTTTTGATTGTCTCGTTTTGATTGTTTCGTGGTTTTCCTTGCTTGGTTGGCCTTCTGGGCTGGGTTCTTTTGCTGTTTTTTGTTTCTTGGTTTGCTTGGATATCATTGATCTGATTTTGGAGTTGTTCTTTTTTATTTTTGGCTGAGGAAATCGGCTGGCACGCTTTTTAGCTCGACATCCGCGCTAATTGGCACATGTTGCTTTTGTATTGCCCACGCCAATTGCTTTCTGGCGCCAGTTACAACCTCACAGTCGCGCCACTCCTGTGAGGCATTAGGGTTTGCTCAGTTTTGAGCTCTCTGGGTCTGATCAGTGTATTTCTTTTTGGTTTTTCAGCTACCTGAGTGTGTTGGAGTCCTGTTTGACTGGGAATTTGCCTTCGTCCTTTGGTTGTTTGCTTTTCTCCATCGATTTCACGTTTTAAGCCCTAGGGCATCTAGTGGCTTTGTGTATCGAGCCCTCCTTAGGAGTTTTGGTGTTTTGTTAGTCCAGTCAATTCTTTGATTGCTCCTCCACATTCTCTTAGTGGATGTTCACCATTTCGTTGCGATTTTTGGGTGATTACTCTTCTCTTCATTCAAACTTCGTTTGGTCTTGCTTTGGACCTAGATTACACGGTCCATTGGAACCTTTGAGACTTTTTCTTGGTTTTGAGAGACTTTGGTCGATTTGAGATCTGATTGTTTGTGTCATTGAGTGAAATTTGTTTGTTTTTTCTCTCTTAATATCGTTTCTCAAATTTCTTCTCTTTTGTTTTCAGTTTGTTTAGTGCATCTAGCCATCAAACATTGAAATTTAAAAAAAAAAAAAAATCTCTTTTGCTTTTGGTTAATTAGTGCGAATTGAAGTATTTTCGATTTTACTAGTAATTAGTGATTTGAATGAAAAGTTTTCGATTTCATTAGTTGCATTAGAGATATCATTGATTGTCTTCCGATCATTTTGTTTGTGTAAAAACTCTCAACTCTTCTGTAGCTAGTTTTCATCAAACGAAATGATGTACTGTGGCATGTAGCTTTGCATTTAGGAGTTTTTGAGACCACACATTCGTTAGGGCCTGAAAACTGAAACGTAATTGAAGATCAACCTTAAAATCTACTCAATTTACACTAAGGCAGCATTGAAATCTAACGAAACACATTTAGAGGTCTAGGCTAGAGACGTGTTCCGGCGTCTTTAAACCTAGTAGCTGTCGTTCGCCTTTTGGCTTTAGACAGTGCTAGTACGGACTTGTGCTCCCCGTACCGTCGCGTATATAAAGGGAGACCCCTCTAGGTTTCAATCCTTTATCCATAGGAAGCCGAGTCTACCGCCCTATACCCGTGATACACCGAACACAGCATTCGGGGAGATTGCCTGCACGTACGGAAAGTCCTTGGTTGATTTCTCTTTCATTATTGAAACCAAGGTGTATATTGCAGTTCACGATTATTTGGTACACCCTTTTTGCCTAGTATTCCTGAGCAGTCATTTGATCTTTTCTGACTCCCTAAATTTGAAAAGATCGCCAAGCGCTTGTCCTTTCACGCTTGTGTCAAATCTGAAAGAGATAGAGTCACCTTTTTATCATTTCTCGACTCTTAAAACATGAAACGGTGAAGTTTCTTATTTTTCAATGTGGTAAAAATTAATCACCCACGATTACACGCCCTCTTAGATTTTTCTTGTTGACCGTTTGATCGTGTGTCTTGACTCTTTTTCAGCCCGTGTGTGTGTTTGTTCTTTTTTCTCTTGTCGTTTGCCACAGTGGCGGAACCTTCGGTTTCGTCTACTAGTAGTCCTTACACGGACGATTCTGTGAGTTTCTGTCTCTGTGACCCACTAACCTTACTTATTCAAATTCTTTGACAGAAGTGGTTCTTTGAGCTCTTATGGGGACCGATTGAGTTCGGTCGCCCTTCCGGACTGTATCTGAATTGAGATTAGGAGCGGTTCACCCTGCCCATGACTTAGCCTTTTGTTTCTTATTTTGCTTTCTTTATAGCCTCATAGTCATTGCGCGATCAGCGTGAGCTCAACCATGAGTGATTCTGGTGAGGAAATCCCAACGTCTGGTGAAGACTATCAGCTCTTCCCACGAAGATTATTTTCGGGAGACAATTCTGAAACAACTGTCATGTCGATATCCAGTCCCTCATTACCACTGGGGTACAGGTCTTTGGGTGAGATCATTTCACGACCTCTATCTCAGATATCGGCTCTTCTTGAGCAGATGCTCCCACTACCAGAGGTATCTCGGGCACTGTACTTAATGCAGGTCGGCCCCACTTTGTTGTGCTTTTCTTCTCTGTTGTCTGACTCTCTTCTTAGAGACACTATGCCAACTCCACGAAGATATCTATCTAGCATTTGCTATCTGGAAACATCTCTCACGATATCGATTGTCTACTTGCAACGGCCGGGCGAGGTTAGACCATCCTCCCGAATCCCAACCACTCTTATTTTTACATAATATTTGAGGATGGTACACTGCATTGAAATTTCGAGGTTAGTATGACGAGCAGGGGACATTTACGTGCACTCCACAGGAGGGCATAAGTAACAAGTTTACCTTATAACTAGGCTTATAACCCGCAAGGGCAAACTTTTCAAGGCCAACCTTGAGGCACAGCACAGCCTCTTATGATTCACAGGCGACCATCCAAGCTATCTGCAGTGACAAGGGCCAGCTCAATCAGATCCGCCAAACGATGCTAACCCTTAGGTCCTTTATGGTACCTATACAGCCTCAGCCGGGGTACCAACCGGGACCGATCTATAGTCCTGGGGACAAATCCCCTTCTGCTGGTAACCTTGGTATCTGTTGTTCCTAACATGCCTGCTCAGTGGACCATCCTGGGTGCCTTGGTCAATGGTTTCCAGTAATGCCCAGCTATTAGCCTCTAGGCCAGCGGCCCATCAGGTACCAACACAGGGCTCCTTGACCAGTCCCATTTTGTGCAGCCTGGCCTTGACTTTGTCTACTCAGGGTCATCACTGTTCATTGGGCAGCCTCTCGATCAGGTCAACTTTATTCTCCCGGGGCGACCACTCATTCCATTAACCACCTTTGTGTGGAGTTCATTCGATCGCGACCAAATTCAGCAGCTGCGCCCTACTTATCGAGCCCACGGGAGCTCCACTTCAATGACCTACTCATCCTCAGGGTGGTTATTATCCTCATGGTAAATCTCAGCCGAATTATAACCACCCGAGAGGCTCTCAATATTATCCTCCTCCACCCGGTTTTACCTACACTCAGCAGCCAAATCCAAATGCTGCTTACACCGGGCCGACACATAATTAGGGTCCGTACTGTGGTTATCAAGCCCCACACTCTGGTTACCAGCATCCAAATCAGTCTGGTTATACAACCTATGCCCCCTATGGTCATAATCCTACGGGACAGAACCCATGGGGGCAAGGATATTCACAACCATTGTGGAGTATGGATACCGGACCTCATCCCGGGCCTAGCATGACGGTTAATCCACCATTGCCGTTCCTGGCTACCTTGGAGCTACCAAATGTTTCAAAATTGACCAATGATCCGATTTTACATAATCTATATTGGCCTCCAGTCCCCACCAAGATACCAGGTGATTGCCCCAAGTTTGAGGGAAAAGCTGGAGAGGACCCCCAGGCGCATGTGATGACGTATGATCTTTGGTGTTCGTCTAACTCTTGGGTCGACGATTCGATTCGTCTGCGCCTCTTCCAGCGTACTTTAACTGGAGCTGCTGCTAAGTGGTACATAGAGTTATCCCGTGGCATTTTCCAAGATTTCAATTCTTTAGCCATGGCTTTTCTCACGCACTTTCAGTTACCGGTTCGTTATGAAGTCGAGACGCACCTCCTGACTTCTTTAAAGCAAGATAAAGCCACTCACATATCTGATCGCATTCATGAGTGGCGGCGCCGTCGTAGACTGATCAAGTTTCACATACCTAATCAGATACTAACTCACTGGTTCACCACCTCCTTCGTGAATAAAATTGCCCAAGATATTGTGATGGGAGTGTGTGTGACGGAGGAACAAGCCATTGCGCGTGCCCAATATCTGGATCTTGTGTATTCTCAGTCCGGCACGCTTTATGATATCTTACCTGATGCCCCGCGGTCCGGAACCTCTAAGGCTCCGCCTACCCCTGTGGTGGATGGTGTCATTGGTTCTATCTCTCAGAATTCGAAGAAATCTTCGAACAGGAAGCAGAAGTCTAATTCTTCCAACAATGCTCCTGCTAATCCCGCCCCGTCCGATTCTGGAAAAACCGTGGAGGTGAATGCCATTCAGGCCAATCCTACGGAGAAATCCTCCAAAGGGAAGAAGAAGGGAAAATGCAAAACCAAATCCGATGCCCCGAGGCCAGAATCCAAATCTCGCACTGAGGATGGCTCTCAGCGTAAGCCGAAGTACCCCTACCTCATTTGTGAAGGAGACCATTATACTAAGGATTGTCCACGACGATCCGAAGTTAGTCAACTTCTCAAGGGCTCAAAGGGGCCTCCGGCAGTTCTTAAGGAGCCATTCCCGTCTCAGCAGACCCAGATGGTCGGACAACCGTCACCATCTGCACCATTTGGGTCCCAAGTTTTCATGATGAATAGTGTTGCACCTATCTCTGTCGCTACACGTTCGAAGGATTACAACGAATCGCGACAGGCACCCGGGAAGGCAATTGCGGATGGACCACCTCCCCCACCTGCCTCAGGTTCGTTGGAAATCGAGAAGCCGACTCCTGAACCCGTTGTGAAGCCACCTTCTAAAGGTGTTCTTCGAAGATCTTCTTATAATCCGAATGCTCGTGTCGCTCAACATTACATCATTGTTGAGGATTTGGCACAAGCATCGTCTGCTATGTCTGCGCTAGAAGTTCTTCAAAGTTGTTCTTCGCAAGGAAAGGCTTTATTGTCTGCAATCGGTGGCATTGACCCCACCGACTCGAGTCTTCTCACCTTCGATTTAGAGAATTTCTCCCCCTGACTTCCACATCAGATAGCTCTTGTTATTCAAGTCGGGATTAACGGTCTGAACATCCATAGGGCCGTAGTGGATGAAGGTGCTTCTACTTGCGTTATGTCATCCGCTTGCTGGAAGGCCATTGGCTCTCCAGCACTCGCGTCATCTCCCAATGCCCTCGAGGCATTTGATGGTCGAGAATCCAAACCCCTGGGTGTTCTCGAAAGTTTAGCGATCACTTTACAAGGGAAGACTGTCAACATGGAAGTAGAAGTGGTTGACGCCAAACTCAACTACAATATACTTCTTGGCCGCAGCTGGACCCATGCCATGCTCTGCATGCCGTCCGCCGTCTTTCGACTTCTTAAGTTCCCTCACGAGGGAAAAATCGTCACGGTGGATCGGTTGTCCTTCTTCACCTCTACTTCCGAGAACAACGTACCATACGTGGATCAGATTCCGAATCCCCCTGACAGTGTAGGACCTGGTCTCTTCAAAGACCCCGTCCTCATGGGTATCTTTCCCGCACCACCACCGCACACCGCTCAAGTTAACATGATTTCCAGGTCCAATGACCCCTGGCTTATTCCTACGCCTGAGCAGGTGTTTGAGTTTGGAGAATCAATGCCCTTGACTCCAGTAGAGATCAGCTACTGTGAAATTGTTGCCGCATCTGATCCTCCACCTCCTCAGCATGCTCCTTTGAGCATGGCTCTCGATGTCTACTCTCAATCCCCTTGGCTTGGTCAGGCCGATTCACCTGATCCTCTTAAAGAGACTTTTCCTTCCGATGAAGCCATCATTGAAACTATGTCTCTTGAGGAGCTGCCTTGGGGCGATGGACATCATCACTCCTCTTTTATGCCTAGCTTGGGGGCAATGACCGACTTTCTGGAGCGTTATGCTTCTCAGGTTCCTACCCCTCCTCTTCAAACGCCCATCTTGACGCACGAGGTTTTTTCGGAAGGTAACCTGGGTAACATCACTCAAACCATCCCGATCAACATCTCCGTTAAACCGGGGATCGTTGAGAATATTCACGTGGGAGTGACTTGTTCTCCCGATGAGATTCAAGTCTATACTGATCTTTTTAAAGAATTCAGAGATGTGTTCGCCTGGTCCTACGAGGAAATGCCGGGGATCGATCCTAGTATCGTAGTGCATGAGATTCCAACCTATCCTGGTGCGAACCCCGTGCACCAATGCTTACGCCCCATGCATCCTCGGAAAGCCGCTGCAATTAAGGCAGAAGTTGAAAAACTTCTGAACGCGGGTTTTATTTATCCTATCCCCCTCACAGAATGGGTGTCCAACATTGTCCCTGTCGATAAAAAGCAGGGTTCTATTAGGGTCTGTGTTGATTACCGCGACATCAATCGCGCCTGTCCAAAAGATAACTATCCCACTCCGTTCATCGACCAGATTATCGACGAATGTGCCGGAAGTGAGATTTATTCCTTGATGGATGGTTTCTCAGGGTATAATCAAATCAATATTGCACCTGAGGATCAACACAAGACTACGTTCATCTGTCCGTGGGGTACTTTCGCGTACAAAAAACTCCCGTTCGGCTTAAAGAACGCTGGCGCTACTTTTCAGCGTGCGATGTCTTATGCTTTCCATGATATTCACCACATCGTTCAGCCTTATCTAGACGACTTTCCAGCTCATTCATCTAGGCGAGAGGATCACCCTGAACACCTCCGCTAGATTTTCCTTCGCTGTAGGTGCTACAATATTAGGCTCAATCCTCATAAGTGCGTCTTCGGCGTGGATTCTGGCCGTCTTTTGAGATTCATAGTCTCCAAAGACGGAATTCGCCTCGACCCTTTAAAAGTCGAGGCTATCATCAACCTCCCATAACCCTCCTCGTTATATCATTTGCAGAGTCTGCAGGGAAAAGCAAACTTCCTTCAACGCTTTATCCCGAACTACGCTGAGGTGGCCAAAGGATTTACGCGCCTATTAAAGAAGAATGTTCCCTTCCGTTGGGACGAAATTTCTCAGCAATCCTTTGAGAATCTAAAGACATTATTGGTTAATGCTCTTTTGCTTCGTCCTCCGGACTATCATCGTGATTTCACTTTGTATCTCGCCACCGCGTTTAGCACCATTGATATGGTTCTGGTGCAGGATGATGATGATGGTAATGAACATGTCGTTTATTATCTATCACGAAACCTTCTCGATACAGAAACGCGCTATGCTTATGTCGAGAAGTTGGCTTTAGCCGCTGTACACGCTGTGCAACGCTTTCGCCATTACATCCTGCTGTGCACGATAACAATGGTTTCAGATTGCAACCCCATGACATATATTCTCTCTAGACAGTTGCTGGGGGGAAAATACTCCAAATGGATCGTTATCCTGCAGGAGTTTGACTTAGAGTTCACCACTGCTAAGTCAACCAAATCACTCGTTTTCGCGGATCTTATATGCTCACTCCCAACAGACTCCACTCCTTCACTTTTCGAGGATCATATCCCAGACGAAACTCTTTTCCTCATCAGTACTCGCGACCCTTGGTATGGAGACATAATCGTGTATCTTCAGACCTCCACATTTCGGTCTGAGTTGACTAAAGATGCCCGACGTCGAATTCGGCATCAGTATCAACCCTACCGCATCGTAGGAGATACTTTATACCGTGTTGGAGTAGATTCGGTGCTCCGCCGGTGCCTTACCTTGGAAGAGGCTGAAAGGGCCCTCAATGACTGCCACAGTGGCACCTGTGGTGGACATATGTCTGGATATGCTACGGCTCAAAAGATTTTGCGAGCAGGATATTTCTGGCCGTCAATATTCAAAGACTGTATTACAGCAATTCGAAAATGTCACACGTGCGAGGTGTTTCAGCGCAAGATGCACGCGCCACCTCTTCCTTTGCATCCTATTGTTACCGTTGGCCCATTTGCGAAATGGGGCATGGATTTTATGACGTGTAACCCTCATTTGGCTGGGGGGGCATGCGTATATAATCGTAGCTGTCGACTACTTCACCAAGTGGGCCGAAGCGATGCCTACACTTGCGGCCGATGGTAAAACAGCTGCTTAATTCATCTTCAACCACATCATCGCGCGTTTTGGGGTTCCTTAGGCCATCGTTACTGACCATGGTACTCATTTCTGATATTATATGATGGCTGAGCTGACTTCAAAGTTGGGCTTACGTCACGATAGCTCAACGCCGTATTACCCTCAGGCAAACGGCCAGGTTGAAGCAGTGAAAAAGGTTTTGGTCACCATGCTTCAACGAACAGTTGGAATTCATAAATCAAATTGGCACCTCCAACTATTCTCAGCTCTTTGGGCTTACCGAACGTCTGCTAACAGTGCAACTGGATTCACACCATTTCAATTGGTGTATGGTCTGGAAGCCACTCTTCCGGTTGAATGCGAGATTCCTTCTTTGAAATTAGCCGTAGAACTTCTACCTGACACTTCTACTGAAGAAGAGCGTCTCCTGTATCTGGAACGGTTAGATGAAACCCGCCACTTAGCTGCCTTAGTCATTGAGGCACAAAAGAAGCGGGTCAAAGCTCACTTCGATCAATCGGTTTCACCACGTTCCTTCGTTGAAGGGGACCTTGTCCTCCTGTATGATCAAGCACACGATAAGCTTGGGGCGGGGAAGTTCCAACCCATGTGGCATGGGCCCTATATAGTTAAACGGGTATTAAAGAATGGGGCCTACGAGCTTATAGATTATGAAGGAGTTCCGCTGGCGCAGCCCAGAAATGGGTTGTACCTGAAGAAATACTACGCTTAAAGTCATTTTTGTGTGGTGTGTGTACATAGGTGTGTCTATTCATTTGTGTGCATGTGTGGTGTGGTGTGCAGTGTAAACGTCTTTCTGCTGATTGGGTCTTCCTGATTGTGCATATGTCCATCAATCCGTTTTTTGGGTTCGCGGGTGGTGCCTCCCGCAGTACTAGGAATCTGTCTTCGGCAGCCTGGGTAATCTACAATCTTGCTGGTGAGTTGGTAAACTTGCAAGGTGTGTAACATCGCAGAATATAGTGCTGTATTAGAATTATTAACTGAGGCTGTAAACCTTGGTATCCGTGAATTGCTTGTGTATCTAGACTCACAACTTGTGGTATTACAACTGAACGGTCATTATTCGGTCAGAAACCCATCCATTTTACGTCTGTATCTACGTATTCGCTTACTGGAAAGAGATTTTGACTATATTACATATCAATATATACCCAGGCACATGAATACATTAACAGATGCAGTAGCTAATTTGGTGCTAGATAGACATTTGCGCAATTTGTAAATCATCATTACATGTAAAAGGAAAATCCATCCAGAAATAGATATGTATATATATAGATATCGAAATGTTTACATAGTGTGCGTCGCATAAGATCAAAAAATATACATGTTCGTCTTATTACATCCAGAGACGACACGTCTCTCAAAAATATGCATGAAATAAAACCCTAAGAGGCTAGTCTGCGTGGTGCTCATGATAACAAGTCACTGCACGCACTAGGCATCTCAGTAGACGGTGGAGGCGACTAGGCACTCCTACTGTATGTCTCTGATATGCTAACGGTACATCTGCCAGCCGGGCGTAGTCTGGAATCCCTCGGGTAATCCCCTCGAGGTTCTAAACCAACTCTCCTCCTTCCGCGCCCTCCTCGTGAGGATCGACTGCGAGCTGAGTTCTCCGTGCGATAGGAGACATCCCGGCTGGTCTCTCTGGGCCAACATCTGCATACACATGTAACTGCTGTCAGAACAGGCATGTATTAACAAAAAATCATTAAACATAAAAAATAAAAACAGATCATACCCAGCTCTTCGTCCTAATCCTCTCCCTCCGGTAGTGGGAGATCTGGGTCTCCAGTAAAGTCTGTCCCGGCATAAGGCCAGTCCTCCACTACAATCAACTGGTGCCGCAACCACCCAAAAAACTCTGGCCTCCAGGACATCTGTTGGCCTCCTCCTGCTCTGGGCATCAGTGCTACCCAGCGAGCCATTCTCGGCTCTCGTGGTATCGGCTCTGCTACAACGGCCCCTTGGCCCTGGAAGATTGGTAATCATTCCAGAATGAACGATACCAGGATGGACCCATAGCCAAACTGCTTCAGCTTGGCTTGTTTGCATCTCGTCAGCTGTCTCTTGATGTTGATCGTTACTGTTGTGGCCTAGTCAAACAATATGGGACTCATGCACTCTGAAGCTAGTAAGAGTTGGGCTTTCGTCGCTTCGTGCGGTGCCTGCAATCCTGCAGCCCACGTGATGGTATGCAGCACTACTCGTAGTGCCAGATCGGGGATAGTGTGGATATCCACCTTTTTACTCCCTGATCCCATTTGTGCCCGAGGGCACACTCGTGCCATCACTTCCTCCATTTTTTCACCCGATGGTCTGCTCCCTGTTAGTATGGGTACCGGACCTCTACGCGACAGTCCGGTTATGAAGTACACATCAGAAACGTCCAGTTCTAACACCTGGTCTCGTAGCTTGAATATTTGTTCTTGTTCATCCCAAATTCTCACCAGGTACTGAAGTAGCTCAGGTTGAGGCCACAAAAAAGGTGTCAGGAAGAATTTCTTGAGCCCGCAGTTTCTGAGGGCATTCATGCAGGCCTCATTTTCCATGGCCATTTCATCCTCTTCCCCGTGCTCTCTTTCTTTCCACTCGATCACCATTTTTCTTGGTTTCCTGCATCAACATGGTCACAAACCTTCAATTAGATCTTTTTTGAGCTTCAAATTTCATTCAAATTGATCAAAATGTTGATTTTTTAGGCGGAAAATTGGGTTCGGCCGCTGGCGCGGCTGTTTTGGGAACAGTCGCGCCAGTTGGCGCGATCCCTTTGCATATAAAAGCCCATTGGCGCGGGTCCGTGCCCGATACCCGCGCCAATGAGCGGAGCCCTAAAAATTCAAAAAGTTGCCACAGAAGTCTATTGCATGATGGAAAACTATTAAAAAATGGACTGAAATGAAGGATGAGGAAGCGCCTTTTACCTGGAACTGACGGAATTCTGAATGGTGCCCCGGATCGGTCGTAATCGCCGCCAGAAGTTTGCACGGTAAATGGACCAATGTTGCTCTTCACTCAGGTAAAAAGTAAAAGTAATTTCAATTTTTACCATTTAGACCTATTTATAACTTTTTGAGCTCTATTTTAAGTTTAAAAAGTCATTTTTCATTGAAACTTCGTATGTTTTGTCGAAAATGGATTTTACACTTGCCTTTCTGTGCAGCAACAGGTTTTTATGCAATGTAAACGGCGAAACGAGTTGTATTTTATACTTTTTCGGACTCGGTAAAAACACGAAAAAGTCACTTTGGAGTCATCTTTCAGCTCTTTTCTGACTCTCGAAACATGAAAAGATTGCTGAGGCCCTTGTCGTTTCGATCTCGTTAAAGTGGCTGCGAAACAAAATCTACCCAGTATACGTTTACCCCTTTTTCGGGCTGGGATGGATCATTTACGAAAAAGGAATACCCTAGCCTATCGCGACTAGGAGTTTTTCCCGGATATTGTTTTCTACCTTTTAGGATATGGGGAACTATTGACGAAAAGGGACCTTTGGAGTTTACTTTTCTGCTGTCTTTTCAAACTCTCTAAACATGAAAAGACGCTGAGTTCTTCCTTTGTCAGACTCGTTAAACCCTGATGACATCGGATTCAATTGAAATGACGTTCTCCGAGTTCCTCCTTCCTAGGGCTCGTTAAATGTACTAGGATGGATTCGCCCGAAGGGCGGACTTATATTACAAGCATATGCTATCCCCTTCAAGCTTGTTATCAAAAATAATTGGGGTACTTGCCAGAAATGGTGGGGGAAAAATGGAACCATCATCATTGTCGTGTCGGTAGTATGTCACTCTTGAACATGGCACTTGTCTACATTCGTGTCGGGTTGGGGACATCTCATCTCATTTTTTCACTTGCTTCCGTGGGTTTGGGTAATCCTTTTTGACCTCTCCTCTGCTCATTGTCTCGTCACCATGACCTCTGATCCGTTGACGTCAAATACTGCCAAAACCACTATTCGTGCCGTTATATGTTCAAGAGAAGTTGACCTCTGCAAATATCAACCTTCCTCTGATTCTCATGTGATCCTGATTCACAAAAAAACATCGTGTTCCTCTGTCTCATGTCGATGATGTGGGAAACATTATGGCCCACCTTCGATCAAGGTCACTTCCTGTCGACTTCAGCTCATTATCCAGGAAGCTGATCTAGAGACTCCTTTATGGTACCTTGGAGCCTGCATGTCTCAATGGCAGGTTCGTCGCATTCGACGTGAGGTTCTCATCATTGGCCTCTGATCGAGTGATTCTAGGGGTGTTCGACGCCAGCTCATTGATTCACATGTCGTAGATTGTACCTGTAGTACCTTGAGGGCCATCGTCATTATTGGTGGTTCCTCTCGCGTCTGTTAACAGCTCTCATCATTGGCTGGTAATCAGAAGATGTTCTTGCATGTTCGACTTCAGCTTGCATATTCGCATGCTTGAACTTGTACTTTGTTTGGGTCGAGATGGAGCGCAAGACCCTGGATTGTGTCTGTTGTAATCCAGGCTGCGATTTTGTGGATTATTATTTACATGACTTATTCACTGGATGGATGCGACCATACCTGAGTCTATTTATCGATCCTCACTGGATGGCTGCGACCATACCTTGGATCTGGATTATTGTATACTCTGTTTTGGATGGTTGTGTCCATACCACATATACATCATGTACTTGAGATATCAGTTGTATTTCTACACGCAGGTTTTCCGACGGCGGAGCTTCAGTTGGACACGTTCTCATAAAGCATTTCACCCCTCTCTCTCTCTCGGGCCTCATGCTTTAGGGGGCATCTGTTACACAGTAATTTGTCACCGTCCCTACCTTTCCCCGTCCCGCACATTGGAGGGCCCATTTTGTGACCTGTGAGCAATGTCATGCCGTGAAACCATTATCATTGCATTCCTCTAAACATGAGCTTCAATTGCTCTAAAGACATCTCCTTGCAGAAAATCATAAAAACATCCCTTTTTGCACTGGCGCGGGTATCCAGTTCAGAACTCGCGCCGATGAGGAAAATCCTACAAAGAGGCCGCGCCAACTGGCGCTCTGTCCCAGAGTCGCAGTTGCGCCAACCAATTTAAGGAGTGTTTTTTAAATAAGAATGGCGGAAGTTTCATTTCAACAAACTCAGAAACTGCTATCTATCTTGAGTTGGGAGGTTTGGCTCCGGGAGTTCCATGAAAGGGAAGTGGTTTGCCACCTCTCATGGAAGCTTCCTTGAAGATAGGGCCAATTCCACAATTATAGGGATCCCAAATCCCTTCCTCCATCTATAAAAGCTAGCTCATTGCCATTGCAAGCTAGTCTTGAAGTGCCTAAGCCTTGAATCTCCAAGTTCTCAAATTCCCAAGAGCCTTCATGCTGCAGAGCCCTCATTTTTCCCTTAAGGCCAAACTAGAGCAAGGAGAATATTGTCGAGAGACTCTAAGAGAGGCTTGTCCCATCCCTGGCAGGCTTTGCGAGACGTGTACGACTGGAGACCCCTCCGAAGGAGACCTCAGCGTCAGAAAAGTGGTTGTACTCTCTTTCGATTGCTTATTAATGAATGACTACTAGTTATGGTTCCACTTTGTTTTTCACTTATGATAATGATGAGTTATATCCTTTCTGACTAATATATAGTTGCATATTCTGGATTTTATGCTTGTACTCATGTTGTTTCTTGCATGTGCAGGTGTCCATTCACGGAGATCGTGGGGATCGTGATCTGCCGAGGCTAAGGAACGGGAACACTGTCTCTTCTACGGATCATAGCATTGGACTCCAGGTAGGCCTCCATCGTTGGTCTGTTTATTCGCAATTAGGAACTTGCGTTGTAGCATTTGATGATTGTTGCTAGACCCGTGCTGGGCTAGTAGGGATCGCCTCTGTCCCCAGAGGGGATTTACCTCTTCAACACAAGGTGTATATTGCAGCTCACGGTTATTTGGTACACCCTTTGCCTAGCATTCCTGAGCAGTCATTTTGATCTTTTCTGACTCTTTAAATTTGAAACGGATCATCAAGCGCTTGTCCTTTCATGCTTGTTTCCAATCTGAAAGTGATAGAGTCACCTTTTTCCTGTTTCTCGACTCTTAAAAGATGAAACGGTAGAGTTTTGTTTCAATGTTTTAAAAAATTGACTGCCCACGAAATATTCCTGGTTAAAGTTAGTTTCCTTAGGGTGTTGTTCAGATCTGTTTCATGAAACTTTCCCACAGGTCTCACCAGCAGGAATCCCCTTAGAAGGGAATCCTGGTCAGCTTCCTCCTTTTGGGAATGTTGGTGCTCCTTACATGGCAACGTTGTCCCTTCTTGGGTTAACTGTTGGGTTGCCTGTTTGGTTGTTTTCAACCTCTGTGGTCCCGAATATCTCCGCTACTGTTCAATCAGTTCCTCCACTTGAACAACATCATGTTGATTCCAAGGTGGACCTCTCCCCTTCTTCGCCTGTTTCTGCGTCCTCCTCTTCTACTTCGCCTGGTGAAAGTCTAGATTCGAGTAACAGGGTGGCTAGAAGAAGAAGTCTGATAAAGGAGAGGCTAGCTCTACGGCTATTGTGCCTAAGAATCCTTCCGTTGATAAACCTTCCAACCCTCCACGAAAAGTCAAGTTCCCTTGCATGTTGTGCATGGGAGACCATTTTCTTCGAGAGGCGCCACAGCATTCCAAAATTTTCAGCATGATTCAACGATTGTCCATTCATTGCCTTTGGCTTCTGGGAGTCAGGTTGGGGGCACGTCTTCAACTGGTGCTGGTAAGGCTCCTAAGAAGCAGGGTAAGATTACCAATCCCTGTAAGTTGTGTGAAGGGCACCATGCCATTCACCTTTGTCCTTATATGGATGAATCCAAGAGAGTCTTGGACAACTCGACCGGTTCTACACCATGCCTCCTGGCCGGTTATAAATGAATTTCTTTGAGTCCTCCACCAGCTGATGCCATGATTGGTCAAGAGTCATCCTTGGTCGATCCCGCTCCCTCGGAAATTCAGATTCAGGAATTCATTCCCGACCAACCATTGGTCGTGGGATTAGTTGAACTGGCCTCGTCTACGGTGCACCAGGTCTTTTCCGTTGAGAGTGGATCTCATCCCCCTCAGGTTCTTCTTGTTTCTTCAGATTCTTCAGACTTGGAGAAAGATTCTCCTGTCCCTATACCTCAAGAAGCTACTCCTCCGCTTCCCATAATCGGGGTCCCGGAGGATTCCCCTCCCACCTTCGAGATGGAGGTCGTGGAGGATGCTTCTTCTTCTTCCATAACACCAGGGGAAGACCATCTCGATTCGATGGTAGCCCCTCCGACTAGTTTGGTCGCTTCCTTTGATTGGAATCGATTCGCAGGATACCGCCTTCCGTCTTATGTGCCTTTCGAGATCACAGTACAAGATTTTGGTCTGGTCGTACCCAACACCATTATAGATGAAGGTGCGTCTGTTAGTATTTTATCCTCAACTACCTGGCAAGATTTTGGTTCACCGTCGCTTGTGCCTGTTACGCAGAATCTGTTGGCATTTAACAGAAGAACGAGTCAACCGTTAGGGATCCTTCCAAGGTTAGATGTTACTTTGGGAGGTAAAACCGTCCATATGGAAGTGATGGTTGTTCCAGGCCCCTTGGATTTCAATCTTCTCTTGGGGTGCGATTACACCTATGCCATGGGAGCACTTGTCTCCTCCCTTTTTCGTGTGATCTGTTCTCCGCATGAAGGACGGATCGTGACCATTGATCAACTTTCGTTCTTTGGTCCTGATGTGGCAACTGGCCCGCCATCATCCCTTCCCGGTTTTTATCCACCTTTTGTATCTGCCCCACTGCAGGTCAACTATGTGGCTACCTACCCCATGCTTAGTATTAATTTGTTCATATCGGGTCTTGGGGGCATTGGGTCCTGACTTCCAGGATGTTTTCCTTCCATCGGGAGGGGAACTCTTGGAAGCGATGACTTCTTGTTCATTATGATAAGGTGGCCAGAGCACAGTTCATTTTCTTGTGTCAAGCTCCTTAAAAAATGAAACAAGCCAGTCGGAGCACAGTTCATTTTCTTGTGTCAAGCTCCTTAAAAAATGAAACAAGCCGGTTGGAGCAGAGTTCCTTGTCTTGTGTCAAGCTCCTTAAAAAAATGAAACAATGTTGTCCGAGCAAAGTTCCTTGTCTTGTGCCAAGCTCCTTAAACCATGAAACAAGGTGTCCTGAGGATAGTTCTTTTAATGTGTCAACCTCGTTAAAATAATGAAACACGTTCCTGTTCAATTCGAGTCTTTGATAAGATCTCGTAAATCTGATTAGAGTCTTTCTCTTAGTCTCGTAACTTGAACCTTCACTCATATCACCTTTCTGTAGATGAAGCTTGGGGGGCATGTACCTTGAATTGAGTCACCATGCTGGGGGCATGCTTACTTTTTCAAGCATAGTTTGTTTCCATTTCAAGCTTGTGTAAAAATGAAACCGATTTCAAGCATAGTTTATCTTTGTTTCAAGCTTGTGTAAAAATGAAACCAACTTCAAGTAGAATTTTCTTGATTTCAAGCTTGTGTAAAAATGAAACCATGCCCATTTTACCTCTTGTGACTGTCATCTTATCAACCTGTTTTTTCCAGATGAGCCTTGGTTTTCTCATTCCATCGTCACTATCTGCTTGGCCGATCATATGCCTTCATTTGGTTATTGTACCCGTTCCTGAGGAACCGTTGCGATGAGTGGTTTTGTTAGCCAGCCTCTTGACCTTTATCTTGTTATGAGGAGTTCCACCATTACCGGAACCAGTTGCTTCCCTTTATACCACTCGTTCCTCCAGGAGAAGTCAACTTTCAGCTCTTTTCTGACTCTCTAAACATGAAAAGATTGCCGAGTCCCTTGTCATTTTGATCTCGTTAAAGTGGACACAAAATGACATCTACCCAGTATACGTTTACCCCTTTTTCGGGCTGGGATAGATTATTTACGAAAAAGGAATACCCTAGCCTATCGCGACTAGGAGGTTTTCTGTGGGATATTGTTTTCTACCTTTTCGGGTCTGAGAAACTATTTACGAAAAGGGACCTTTGGAGTTTACTTTTCTGTTGTCTTTTCAAACTCTCTAAACATGAAAAGACGCCGAGTTCTTCCTTTGTCAGACTCGTTAAACCCCGATGACATTGGATTCAGTCGTGATGACGATATTTGAGTTCCTCCTTCCTAGGGCTTGTTAAATGTACTGGGATGGATTCGTCCGAAGGACGGACTTATGACAAGCATATGGTATCCTCTTCAAGCTTGTGTAAAAATAAAGAGGTACTCGCCAGGATGGTGGGGAAAATGGAACCAGCATCATTGTCGTGTCGGCAGTATGTTGCTCTTGAACATGGCACTTGTCTGCATTTCGTGTCGGGTTGGGGACATCTCATCTCATTCTTCATTTGCCTCTGTGGGTTTGGATAATCCATTTTGACCCCTCATCTGCTCTTTGCCTCGTCACCATGACCTCTGATCTTTTGATGTCAAATACTGCCAAATCCACTGTCGTTCCATCAATATGTTCAAGAGAAGTTGACCTCTACAAATATCAACCTCCCTCTGATTCTCGTTTGATCCTGATTCACAAAAAACATTATGTTCCTCTGTCTCGTGTCGATGATGTGGGAAACACTATGGCCCACCTTCGATCAAGGTCACTTCTTGTCGACTTCAGCTCATTATCCAGGAAGCTGATCTAGAGACTCCCTCCTGGTACCTTGGAGCCTGCATGCCTCAATGGCAGGTTCTTCGCATTCGACGTGAGGTTTTCATCAACCTCCTGAATCAGATGGTCTGTTTTGGTGTTAGAGCGTCAGGATCACTTGTTCACCGTAAATGAGTGTACTCTATTGCCTTGAGGTTATTGAATTAATGGTAGTGCCTCGCGTCTGTTAACAGCTTTCATCATTGGCTGGTAATCAGGCGATGTTCTTGCATGTTCGACTTCAGCTCACATATTTGCATGCTTGAACTTGTACTTTGTTCGGGTCGAGATGGAGCGCAAGACCCTGGATTGTGTCTGTTGTAATCCAGGCTGCGATATTGTGGATTATTATGATTATTTACATGACTCACTAATTGGATGGCTGCGACCATACCTGAGTCTATTTATCGATCTTCATTGGATGGCTGCGTCCATGCCTTGGATCTAGATTATTGTACACTCTGTTATGGATGGCTGCGCCCATACCACGCATATATATCATGTATTTGAGACATCAGTTGTACTTCGCTCCGCAGGTTTTCCGATGGCAGTGTTTTCAGTCGGCATGTTCTCGTAAAGCATTTCACCCCTCTCTCTCTTTCGGGCCTCATGCTTTAGGGGGCATCTGTTACACAGTAATTTGTCACCGTCCCTGCAATTCCCATCTCGCCCATTGGAGGGTCATTTTTGTGACCAATAAGCAGTGTCATGCCTTGCAAATACCATCATTTCATCCCTTTCCATGAGGACAACATTCCTTCTGTTGATCATTTCCTGAGCAGACCCCTAAAAACACCTGTTTTTGCCTTGGCGCTAGTAGCCCGTTATGTACTCGCGCCAATGGGGGAAAATTAACACTGAGCCCGCGCCAATTGGCGCTCTGTCCCAGTGTTGCACCCGCGCCACTCTGTTTATGGAAAGTTTTTTAAAAAAAGAGGCGAAGTTTCGATTACAACAACTTCATGGATGAGTCATCAGGAGTGGTTTCGCCTGAATAACCACGACCTTCCTCCTTTGGCCTCTTGTTTCCACCATATGGGGAACCTCCCAAAGGATAAGGCCTCCCTTCCACTATTGTAGGGATCCCAACCTCCTCCTCTCCTCTATAAATATAGCCTTCATCCATTGATGAAGGGGCTGAAGGGCTGAATGGCTGAATAGAAAATCCCCAAGTTCCCAAGAGCCTTCATGCTGCAAAAGCCTTCTTGATTCCCTAAGGCAAAATCCAAGCAAGGAGACTATTGCCAAGTATCCAGAGAGAGAGGCTTGTCCCATCCTTGACAGGCTTTATCGAGACATGTGCTGCTGACGACCCGCCAAAGGAGAATTCGGCGTCGAAGCTTTGGTTGTATTCTTCTTGTTGACTCATTAATACTAAGCGACTATTGGTTATGGTTCCACTCTTGTTCTTGATCATGTTCATGATTTATGTCCTCTTCGACTGACATATAGTTGTATATACTGGATTTTATGCTTGCGTTTGTGTCGTTTCTTGCATGTGCAGGTGTTCGATCACGGAGATCGTGAGGATTGTGATCTACCAGGGCAAAGGAACGGGAGCACCACCTCTTCTACAAACAACAGCGTTGGATTCCAGGTAAGCCTTCCTCGCAAGTCGGTTTATTTATGATTAGGAACCTGCACCGTA
>JAXQQM020069813.1:0-11494 GCA_034641835.2 Pinus albicaulis
TTCTCCAGCTCCTTTCAGCATGATCGAGATCCGTATACTTGATGGTCCAGTGATCCAGCAGCAGCTCTTGATGATTCCCGAGTGTGTGTGAGATGTCTCAACCCTCATGAGGGGGTGGCCCTGCAGGTAGCCCCCCACATGCCCGGATGACCTCTTCTTTGCAGCCTTCGATGCAGCTCCAGATATTTGATGATGTTGGCCATCGCCACTTGCAGCGCCTCTTTGACTTGCATGTATCAATCAGATTTTGTGAGCCCTTCCCCATTTACAGGGGGAATTTGGGTTGTATTCGTATCTCATGTACTCAGATATTATTGTATCAGTCCTGGCTGTTATCCCAAGCACAACATGTATGTGGGATTCCTCATTGTATTTTTATCTGGCTCATGATTATGCCAGCTGTACTTTATGGTTCGGTCCCTTGTTTACTGGACACACTATTCTTTTGTACTTTGTCTCGGCGGGCATAGGTATGCCTCCCCCGCCGCCTTCAGCACTGGTACCCTCTCATAAAAAGAGACTTGTTGCACCTGCGAGTCTCGTCTCCTCAGGGTCTAGTCCTTCAGCACACTATCTACCTCACATTTCTCTCTCTGACATCCCCTTTTGTTGTCTAGTGATTGTATTCTTACAACGTACTTCGGTCATACGATTTGCTCCTGACACTCGCACGCTGGGGGGCAATCTGTTAAACCATTTTTTGGTCATCTAACCTTTTATCATTAGATGGACCCAAGTACACCATGTAAGGCCAGTTTTACCCTAAGTAAAATTGCTTTCACTATGTTAAAACAGGAAACCCCAAAAGGAAATATTAAACAAACCTATATTTGTTTGATTTTCCTCATGGAATAATTAATTAAACCATAATTTAATTATTATTCCCAGTCATGTTTAACCCAAAATCAAAGAAATTAATTAGATAAACCTTTATTTATCTTATTATTTTCTAGGAATAATTATTTAAACCGTATTTAGATAATATTCCTTGTTAAATATGACCAAATCACCCACAAATAATTAAATAAATCACTATTTATTTAATTATCTTTCAACCACTTCCTTAAATAATTAAATAAATCATTATTTATTTGATTATCTTCTAACCGCTTCCTTAAAAAGATAAATAAATTATTTATTTATTTATTCTTGACTAATCAAGGGATTTGACCCAAGTCAAATACCTTTTCCCTCCAACAAATATAATAAAATATTCCATAAAAGGTGGATCTAGATTTGGTTAACATTATTTTAATCATGCACCAAGATCTAGAATGACCCAATATTTTTTTATAAATAGGAGGGTTCTTCCCATCATTCTTCACCTTTTGTTGCCTATTAGATCACTTTGGATCTATACACTTGGTCTCATATCTCCATCATTTTGCTCCCATTGAGCTCTACTCTTTGCATTGGGTTTTCTACATCAACTAGAGAGAGAAATCTTAGATCTGAAGTGCTGAGGACTTCCAAGAACCCATCCCACTGAGGGGAATTGGATACTCCTTCTAGTTTTCCTCACAAGTGCCCCATTAATACAAAAATTCTTTCAAAAATTGTTCTTGTCTTGTCTATTGGTATATGGAGCAAACCCTTGTTTTTACTGCTTAATGTCTTTCCATGCATAGATCTGGTTTTTTGCGGCTCTTTTCTTGTTCAACTAACCGCAGATCTGAAGATATTGGCAGCCACTTTTGTTGTTAGGGCTATTAGTTATGCGTAGCTAAAGTGGTCCTTTTTCGTACACTTCAACAAGGGATTCATACTAACAAAATGTTACACAATTTTTTGGTCATCTAACCTATTATCATTAGATGGACCCAAGTACACCATGTAAGACCAATTTTACCCTAAGTAAAATTGCCTTCACTATGTTAAAATGGGAAACCCCAAAAGGAAATATTAAACAAACCTATATTTGTTTGATTTTCCTCATGGAATAATTAATTAAACCATAATTTAATTATTATTCCCAGTCATGTTTAACCTAAAATCAAAGAAATTAATTAGATAAACCTTTATTTATCTTATTATTTTCTAGGAATAATTATTTAAACCTTATTTAGATAATATTCCTTGTTAAATATGACCAAATCACCCACGAATAATTAAATAAATCACTATTTATTTAATTATCTTTCAACCACTTCCTTAAATAATTAAATAAATCATTATTTATTTGATTATCTTCTAACCGCTTCCTTAAAAAGATAAATAAATCATTTATTTATTTATTTTTGACAAATCAAGGGATTTGACCCAAGTAAAATACCTTTTCCCTCCAACAAATATAATAAAATATTCCATAAAAGGTGGATCTAGATTTGGTTAACATTATTTTAATCATGCACCAAGATCTAGAATGACCCGATATTTTGTTATAAATAGGAGGGTTTTTCCTACCATTCTTCACCTTTTGTTGCCTATTAGATCACTCTGGATCTATACACTTGGTCACACATCTCCATTATTTGCTCCCATTGAGCTCTACTCTTTGCATTGGGTTTTCTACACCAACTAGAGAGAGAAATCTTAGATCTTAAGTACTGAGGATTTCCAAGAACCCATCCCACTGAGGGGAATTGGATACTCCTTCTAGTTTTCCTCACAGGTGCCCCATTAATACAAAAATTCTTTCAAAAATTGTTCTTGTCTTGTCTATTGGTATATGGAGCAAACCCTTGTTTTTATTGCTTAATGTCTTTCCATGCATAGATCTGGTTTTTTGCAGCTCTTTTCTTGTTCAACTAACCGCAGATCTGAAGATATTGGCAGCCACTTTTGTTGTTAGGGCTATTAGTTATGCGTAGCTAAAGTGGTCCTTTTCGTACACTTCGACAAAGGATTCATACTAACAAATGGCGACTCCACACGGGTTTTAAATTACGACCGCTGTCGTTTTTCCTATTCCTGCATATCCAGCTACTTCAGAACCTAGGGTTCTTTTCAGCTGTTTATTTCTCCTGTTTTCATGTTGTTTTTCTCACATAAAAACCTAAAACATCAAAATTTCTAACTTCCGTGTGTTTCTGGCCCTATTACGCAGGTAAGCGACACCAGCCGCAACTGAGACGACAACTTTTCTGAAAATCTGCCGCCGAGACAACCGGAACAGGGGGTCGCACTTTTTGGCCCATAAACTACGACCTGGACCTCCAGGTCACACTTTTCTGCCCCTTTTCTGCGACCTGCACTGAAAACAGGTCAGAATCTGCGACCTGCCAGTTTTTCAGTGATTTTTCTGCAATTTTCCTGGGTTTTGCTGCAGCTTCTGTCAGGGTCTTCCAGCCTCTGTCTCAGCCCGCCTTGACCAAGTTCTGATCTATTTTTACTCATCTAAGTGGGAACCTAGCCCCCTAGGGCTTTATTACCCTCCACTTTTTGTGGAAGAGTTTTAGCTGTTTCAGCCGTCTGTTTTTCAGAGCTTTAGCCTCCCTTTTTCCAGATCTGTTACCTCCCTTTCAGATCCATCGTAATCAGCCTTTCTTCCTTTCAAATCACCTCTTGTAATTTTGTTTGGACCTCTTTTTAGGGCCTCCTCCTTTCCCCCTCCGCTTTTTGCTGATTACCTGCCTTTTTCCAGCCACCTTGCCTCTGTCTCTTGGCTGTGATCTGCACCTCTTTCCAGCAGTTTTCTCCTCTAGATCCCGGTCCCTTTTGACCCTAGCTCTATTGGCCTCTTTTTATGTGTGTTTCGAATAGATTTTTGCCCTCTTTTAGAGTAGTTTTGAGAGACCCGCCTTTTTGGGTTAGATTGATGCATAGTTAGCTGTTAAATGTTCTGTCCTTTCAGCAATCTATATTGTTCTACGCAGATTTCTTTTCAGTTACGCAACACACTTTTTCTTGCTCTCAAAACGAAAAGGGTTTAAAAATTAAAATTAACGCACGCCACACACTGACCCTAAGCGAAGAAGCGCCTGGTTAACACCGCCTGGCAAAGACTCTAAAATCAATTGTCACTGCACCTTATCTGCCCTTGACATTACTTGATTCTGTCCCTTTCTGCCCCTGTCGGTTTCCTTCTTCCTGTCATCATTGCGCCCCCAAGGCGCCTTTCCCGGAGACTTCTTGGCCTTCATCCTCAGTTTCCGGTTGATCGACCTGCTCCGCCCCGCCGTCGTCGAGCCAGTCCACCTTCGAGTCCGCACTCCGACTCCTCTCCTGATTCATCGGGTCCTTCTTCTCCTCCTGGTTCTCCCCTGTCACCTTCACTATGTCTGGTCCAGGGCCTAACGCTAGCGGTTCTCCCGGCCCTAATGCCGGTCCTACTACTAGCGGAACCGCCACATGAACTACCCCGGCCACCCCTGTGCTGCTGTACATTGCAGGCCTCAGCCTCCTCGATTTCCATCAGTTGATCAATGACCCCATTCACCACAATGCTAATTGGCCTGCTATGCCAACCAAGCTCCCCTCTGACATCCCTAAGTTTGAGGGCCTTAATGGCGAAGATCCAACCAATCATGTCCGATCTTTCCACATGTGGTGTTCCTCTAATTCCATTACCGATGACTCCATCCATCTTCGTTTGTTCCAACGCACGCTTACCGGCGAAGCTTCCAAATGGTATGTCGAACAAGCCACCTCTACCCATACCACCTTTGAGACTCTTGCCCAAGCCTTTTTGTCGTATTTCCAGCTCCCTCTCCGATACGATACTGGCACGGAGCTCTTGACTTCCTTCAAGCAATCCTCTTCAACACGCCTTTCCGCCCATGTTCAGGAATGGCGAAGAAGACGGAGCTTATGTCGAGCCCCTCCCTTCGAAGATCGGGTTTACATGGACTGGTTCCTTCGCACCCTTCCCGCTCCCATCGGAAAAGATGTCGCCTCTCACTTTCCTCAAACTGAAGAAGCCGCCCTCCAAATAGCCTTGAAATATGACCTGATCTACGCTCAATCTGGTTATGTTTATACCGTTCTTCCGGACCTCCCCAGGCCCGGTGGCGCTAACGCCCGGGGGCATCTCATTCCGCCGACGGTATCGTTGGAGCCCTCTCCCATCCGTATACCCACCCCCCTGTGGGCTATGGTCTTCCTCAGGGAGGGGCCAGCACCTCTAGCACTCTTCCCCCTCCCGGTAGCATGTATCCAGGATACGGCATGCCTCCTCCTTTTGCCCAACCTCCTGCTTACCTCAATGTTTCCCAACCCAACCCTTACCTTTATCCACAGCCTGGTGCGCCAGCTCCTCCAGCATATGCTCTTCCATCTCCCTTGCCTCCTCCAAACCCGCAACAGCACTTATAGCCCCCTCCCGGGCAAGTATTTTCACAGCAGGGCATGACTAATCCCCCTTCTTCTCAAAGAAGGCAGAGAGGCAACCAAAACCAATCTGCCCTTGGTACCCGAGGACCCAATTCTGGTGTGGACCCTGACACTGGAAACCAGCAACAGGGCATTCAGCCCAAGCCGGACAGGCCGCTTCGCACAAACAAGCCCTGTTCGTGTTGCGGTGTTTATGGTCATTACACCCACGATTGTCCCCTTTTACCCCAGATGCGGCAGATGTGGGAGTCTCAAGCCACATTGCGCAGACAACACGCCTCCCCTCATGCTCCTCCTAATGTGGCCACTACTCAACCAGTTGTGTTTACCGATCCCTTCCCTCAGCAAGGATTCATGGCTACCCAACCGCCTGATAACCAGGTCGCCACTCCCCCTTCCATTTCTGGTTCCTCCGATTACCAGATCCTCATGATGCACTCCGATCCTAACCCGCCCGTCGATCTTCACCTTCAAACTCGGTCTCGTCAGTACCCCAAGCCTCCTACTCAGTCTGCCCCTAAGCCTCCCTCTTCAGGTTCTACAGAGCCTATTTCGACACCCAGTGGCCCCTTACATATCCCTCAACCCAAAGTTGAGGTCCATACCAAGATTCCTAAGGGACCATTACGTCGAAATGCTACTTCTGGTCAAGCTGCTCATTCGTATAGTATAGTAGATGATTTGGCACAATCCCCTGCTGCCATTTCCACACTGGAACTTCTCTAGTCGTGCCCTTCCCAAAAGAAGGCTCTACTATCTTCCGTGGGCGCTGTAGATCCTGCTGATGACCAAATGATTGTTTTCGATGCCACTCAATCGGACCATCCTCCCCTCCCTCCTTCCGTCACCTTCCAAATCCCAGTCAAAATCCAGAACGCCAACATTGCCCAGTGTATAATTGATGAGGGGGCATCCACCTGTGTGATGTCCACTTTGGTTTGGAAGCAACTTGGATATCCTGAGCTGGCCCCTTCCACGATCACCCTCCGAGCGTGGGACGGCCATGCCTCCCAGCCCATCGGCCTATTCCGTAATTGTCCTATCACTCTTGCCGGTAAGACCGTTTGCATTGACATCAAAGTCATTGACGCCCCTCTAGACTACAACATTCTATTGGGGCGAAGCTACACCTATGCCATGTCTGCTGTCCCATCCGCGGTTTTCCACAAGATGTCTTTCCCTCACAATGGAAATATAGTCACCATTGACCAGCTGTCTTATCATGAGCCGTCGTCTCAGACCTCCCCTGAGACGACCATATCTTCTGTAGCCAACAAGAAAATCGTCGATTCCTTGACCAGTGTCTCCCCCGGCGTTTACAAATATTCCTCCCTGCTTGGAACTTTCCCTAACCTTCCCCCTCCCCCTATCACTGATCCCAGCTTATTGAATGTTTGCATGATGTAATCGTCTCAGGCTGGCCTTACACAGCCTGCCTCGGCTAGTCAGCAACCACCCCCTCGCCCTCCGCACCCTGCTCCTAGCCATTCATATCAACCAGCCGAACCTCCTCCTTCTGGCCCTCCCTCTACAGCTGGTATCCCTGACCCCCTTTATCCTCCTGGATCGGTTCCCCCTGGCCTTAACCATCTCGGAGCCGTCCCTCCTAGTCATTACCCTGCTGGGCAGATACCTTTCTTGGCTCCCCCTCCCAGAGTATTTTCTGTCCCCGTCATGGCCACCCTCTCTCTCCCTAACCTAACCCTTGGCTTACCCGTCTGGTACATTGACCCTCCAGCCTCTACCCCTCTCGGTCACCCCAAACCTTACCTTGCTTTGACACCGGTTCAACCAGTCCCCCTCGCTTCCTTCGGGCTCCCCGCACCTCCACAGGACCCTACCCCTGCGGTGCCAGCCCCCGGAAAGAAAGGCAAAGCTCGTAAGGGGGCAACCCATCAGGACCAGGCCGCCCCGACAACCCCTACCCCTCCGCGATCGCCAAAGCCCGCTATCCAATGTGCTTTGTGCGATATCGTCGGTCACGCCACCCATCTGTGTCTTGAATTGCCGCACCTCAAGATTCTGGTCAACGAGACGTTTCCCAACTCTGACATCCCCAAATTTTACGTCACTATCCCGGACTCTATCCCAAAACTCAAAACCTTGCAAACAAACCACCCTTGTGCTTTGTGCGATTTTCATGGCCATTACACCCACCTCTGTCCCCACCTTGATGAGTATCGTTCCTCCTTGGACATGTACCGCTGATTCAAGGCCACTTCGATCAGACCAGAGGATCTTCCTACTCCCATTTACATTCCTCCTCCCACTATCGAGCCAACCAGGCCATCAACCACCATTCTGTACCTGTCTTCATCCTTGTGAGAAGGTTCACCTACCCTTCAGCCTACAGATACACTTGGCTCCTCAGCTGACCTTGGATCTGTTGACATTGCACATTTGAGCCCTTCTCCTTCTGATGACCCATCACACATCACTACCTCCTCGGGTGACCTTTCTTCCTCTAGTCTTCCCATCTTCCAGTCCGATGAAGAAATTATGGAAGCCATGACCAACCCGGATTTTCCGTGGGACGATATGCACCATCGCGCATACTTCCTCCCACAGCAGTCCCATGACCAATTTGCTGTGGAAACCAAAGACTTCATCCCCAATGCAGTCGATTGGTTCAAAAACCCCATCCCTGCACCTGATGCTTTCGAAGAAGGAAACATGGCCAATATCTCTCCTACTGTCAAAATTGACATTTCAGTCAAACCAAGAATCGAAGAATACATCATGTTGGGCGCCCAATGCACCCCGGAAGTAATCGAAGCTTACACCAAGCTTTTCAAATAATTCCACGATGTTTTCGCCTGGTCCTATTCTGAAATGCCCAGACTTGATCCCGCCATTGTCGAACACCATATCGACACATGGTCTGATGCCAAACCGGTCCGTCAAAAGTTGAGACCCATTCATCCCTCCTGACGTGACGCTATCAAGGCCGAAATCGATAAGCTCAAGCAGGCTGGTTTCATTTACCCCATTGAATATACCACTTGGGTCTCCAACCCAGTTCCCGTTCTCAAGAAATAAGGCACCATCCGTGTCTGCACCGACTTTCGCGACTTGAACAAAGCTTGTCCCAAAGACAACTTCCCCACACCGTTCATTGACCAAATCATTGACGAGTGTGCGGGGCATGAGGTTGTATCCTTTATGGATGGTTTCTCTGGATACAACCAAATTTCTATCCGTCCTGCTGATCAACTCAAAACCGCGTTCATTAGTCCGTGGGGAACTTTTGCGTCCTGCGTCATGCCTTTCGGCCTTAAAAACGTCGGCGCCACTTTTCAACGGGCCATGTCTTATTGTTTCCATGACTTAGCTCATATTATCCTTGCTTATTTAGACGACCTCACTGCACGTTCTAAGCATCGGGAGCAGCACCTACACGATCTGTGTACCATTTTTCTCCGATGTTGCAAGTATAATATCCGCCTTAACCCGTTGAAATGCGTCTTCTGCGTCCCTGCCAGCCATCTCTTAGGCTTCATCGTGTCTAAGGGTGGTATCACTCTTGACCCTTTGAAAGTTCAAGCCATTCTTGAACTTCCCATCCCACGTACCCTATGCCAGCTCCAAAGCCTCCAAGGCAAAGCCAATTTTCTTCATCGGTTCATCCCTGACTATGCCACCACCGCACATGGGTTCCTTAGACTCCTCCGATCTAATATCCCATTTGTTTGGGATACCCATGCTCATGAGTCTTTCAATGCCCTCAAGCAGGCCCTCACATCTGCTCCTTTGATACGCCCTCCCGACTTTGATCGGGACTTCATCCTGTACATCTCCGCTTCCACCTATTCGGTCGCTGGAGTCCTTATCCAGGAAGATGACACAGGTATCGAGCATGTGATTTACTACGTCAGTAAGAACCTTGTAGGACCCCCTGTTTCCTACTCGTATGAAGAAAAATTATCGCTGGCTGTCGTGTTCTCAGTCCAAAAAATTCGTCATTATATCCTCATGCGCTCCACCAAGGTTGTGACTAATTCCAACCCCATGGCCTTCCTATTGAGTCGTCGTATCCTCACTGGGAAGTACGCCCATTGGGTCGCTATTTTGCAAGAATTCGACCTCGAGTTTGTCACACCAAAGAGTAAGAAAGGCTTAGCCCTCGCTGAGCTCATTTCTGACTTACCTATCGGATCGCTAGACCCCCCCGTTAATGATGATTTTCCTGATGAACACTTATTTTCCATTACTGCCGATGACCCGTGGTATGGCGATATTCTTACTTACTTGCGAACCCAAAAGTTCGCCCTCCACCTTGAGCGTGAGGCTCGCCGATATATCCGACACCAAGCCCCCCGATACCTTCTTATCAGTGACAACCTCTATCGTCACGGGATTGATACTGTCCTTCGTCGTTGTCTTACACACGCTGAAGCCGAACAGGCCCTTAATGCCTGCCATAGTGTCACTTGCGGTGGCCACCTCTCAGGTCTTGCTACTGCCCAAAAAGTCATGCGCGCTGGGTATTTTTGGCCTTCCCTCTTCAGTGATTGCATTGAGGCAGTCAAACACTGTCCCAATTGCCAACATTTCGCCCCTAAGGCGCGAGCTCCCCCAGCTCCCCTCCATCCGGTCGTCTCCACTGGCCCCTTCTGCAAATGGGCCATCGACTTTATGGAGTGTCGCCCGCCATCCGCTGGTAGCCATAAATATATCATCGTGGCGGTCGACTATTTCACAAAATGGGCCGAGGCCATGCCTACATTCAACAATACGGCAGCTACCGCGGCCCTCTTTTTCTTTAACCACGTTATCGCTCGATTTGGAGTTCCGAAACAACTGGTCTCTGACCATGGCAAACATTTTGAAGATGAGATATGGCGCGAGCTATCCTCACTGTTGGGTTTTGAGCACCAATATTCATCCTCCTATTACCCCCAAGGTAATGGCCAAGTTGAAGAAGTCAACAAAATTCTCAAGACCATGCTTCAACGGACGGTGAATAAGCACAAGACCATCTGGCACCTCATGCTCTTCCCCGCTTTATGGGCCTATCGGACCTTTGTCAAAACCGCCACCGGGTTTACTCCTTTCCACCTTGTTTTTGGAGAGGAGGCAGTCTTACCAATCGAGTGTGAAATCCCTTCCCTGCATCTAGCCGTCGAACTTCTCCCTGACACCCAACCTCTAGAAAAACGACTTATCATGCTCGAGCGCGCTTCCGAAGACCGCCGTGTTGCCTTGCAAACCATGGAAGCGGCCAAGAAACGCACCAAAGCCCAGTATGACCGAAAAGTCCAGCCTCGCACTTTTCATGAAGGCGACCTTGTTCTAGTCTATGACCAAGCCCATGATGTCTTTGGTCATGGGAAGTTTGACTCATTATGGCTAGGCCCTTACATCATCAGTAAGGATCTTGGTAAGGGGGCATACCTCTTATAGGATTTCGAAGGCAATCCCCTTCCTAATCCTCGCAATGCACTCTATCTTAAGAAATATTACCCTTAGCATTTCCCCTTTGAAATGCATGTCTTATTTTCTTTTAGATAGCCAGCATCTTTTTTCGTCTTTTATGTTTAAACTCTTCACCAGGACACATTTTGTCCACGAAGGGTCACTTCACCTCTCATTAAAATCGAATCTCCTCACTTACGACACTTGTACCTGGGGCACCACTTTGCCTCCTTACTCGTCATTGTTCGTGTCGATTTTCGTCATGAGTTCCCCTCTTGTACTCATGTTTTCACGGTCCCCCACTCGGACCTTTTACTGTGTGCCAGCACCATCGCGTCGCCCTTTTTTAGAGCATCCCAATTGAGTCATCATCGCATTCATGGAGTCTATCCCGAGTCCCTTTGTACCCCGCTATAGCCCTCCATCCTTCATTGCTTGGTCTCTCTCTTGTGTCGCATGTTATGACCTTCAGTCCCACTGTCCCCTATCCCTTACGATATTGTGTCAGTCGCTGCCATGTCATTCCTGCCATTTATGCTCTAACAAAGGAAGTCGTCCATTCGCTACTCAGTCCTTTCTACTTCCCTATCATCATTAGTCAGTCAGTCTGTCGCTCTACTCTTTACTCTCGTGCCTTAGTTGAGGACCTCTCATTGCCTCACCTATGGCGGACCTCCTTCTGTCGACATCAGCTCATTCATTCCAGAAGCCAGGTCTAGAGGGCGGTGTACCTTGGTTCCAGCTTACACTCTTGTTCGGTGCCTCGTATCAGGAAAAGGGATCTCTCCTTTCCCTTTGACTTGATTGT
>JAXQQM020074746.1:0-122893 GCA_034641835.2 Pinus albicaulis
GGTATCATCATATCATATATTATGTGCAGCAGAAGATCATGTTGCTTTCTTACATTCCTATGGAGGATCAGGATGCATATATTCTGATGAAGGCGCTCACCAGGAGAAAATTCGAATACCATAGAGACAAGATCGAGGTGGCAGATAATCCCTATCTTGTTGAGAGGGAGTGTTGAGATTCAACAAGATGATGAATCCTGTGAAAGAGGTAAACTACTAATTGGGCACGTAGGCTATTTTACTTAAAGTCTATTTTTAGACTATGTCTATTTTTAGACATATGGATCATGTTCTATGAGTTTCAGGATGCTATTTTTGGATGGTTGGTCAAGTAGGGAAAAATAGATGGACTTATATTTTTAGACATATTGGGCAGAATCTATTTTTAGATTGCCGGTCTAAAAATAGATATGTCGAATATTATTATCTCTTAATAATATTTGGACTATAAACATTATCTTATTCTCTTGGAGCACTTTAGTTAAGTGCACAGATGTGGCACAGGAGCTGACAGAAGGAATTACGCTATTCCTGAGGGTTAAGTGGAGCTATTGCATGGAGAATTCAATTAGAACTCATGTGACGGTTTGAGTGGGTTATTAATTGATTTAACTCACTTGAACACGATTGGGCTTCTTGATTGTATATTTATTCTAAGCCGGTTGATACCTTTAGTGAGGGTGGTGTGAGTGAGTATTAATTAATTCATAATGTCACTCATTAATCATTTTGAAGAATACATCGATTAACTACAGTGCATGGATAGTTTCAGTGGAGACCAGTGGAGAGATAGGTGAAAGGGCAAGATAGACTATCAGTTGTGACTATAGTGATGCATTGATTGCATCCAACACTCAGTGGAGATGCCAATGAGGATTGTGCAGTGCAAGCCAGGTGGACTTGAGTTCATTCAGAGCCATTCTTCAGCAGGGATTGCGTAGTAGAGGCAGGTTAGCAGGTGGCAGAGATCGATGCATGGATTTGCTAGATTGGGCCTGACTAGTGTGTAGCGATTGTATTGTACTGAGAGCTTGACATGTTCAGCTTTGTATGAGGATTGTTACATTATCTCTATGACATATATTATATACAAATAGTTGGGGTTTTTAGCTTCAGGCTTTCCCGTTAAAACACTATGTTAATGTGTGTGAATTTTTATGGTTTCATGTGTGTATTGCAATTGATTTAATTTCCGCATGTGATGATCAATAGTGGAATAGATTTTGTATTGTACATGAAGTCAAATAGTGTGTGATCAGGAGAATCTTGGATATATAACCAATAAGTTATATAATTTCTACAACACCTTGATCTAAAATTTTTACAGTAGCTTCCTCAGGATTTCGGCTTTGCCTCTTAAAAATTTCAGCTTCTGACCCTTCGTATAAAAACATTTATAGCGAAAATGCCACGATGACCTGTTTCAGATGACGAAATCCCTTGCATAAGGAGTAAATGAAGATCAAAATTTATATAAATGCTTAAGTTGAGAGGGGCTTCAACAAGTGAATGTGGGAGGGATTTTAGGAGCTTAAAAAATATTAATTATGACTTTTCAATGACCCATGCCCCAACCCCATGGGGTTTTAGCCCACTAACTAGGGGTACAAACTTCAAACATGAATATCTCTCAAATTGTGAAGAATTACATGGCGTGCCATATATCAACGGAAAAATCTCGACGAGTAGAAACCATCAAAAGCATTATTGACCTAGAATATATTAATTTGGTAGGTCAAAATTCCCATGCAATATTGGGTTAGCCCCTGGTGCTGCTTGGGTTGACATCAATGACAACCGCTGATCAACGGAACCTTCCTTCATAAATTCAATTCATAAGGATAGGAGGAAAATATTGAGTGAAATAATTGCTATCTCCCCATATATATTTTGTTCCATTTGGCACCTTAGATCCTGTTCAACAATGGTCTCAATTGCAGAATCAGATTCTAGCTGCTGAAACATAAAAATCAATTAGCTAATGCAAGTATTAGGAAAATAATAAAGAACATTAGTAACATATGAAATATGAGACAAATATATACTTTTCAAGCTTTAAATCCACTAATTTGATGCCCATTGATGGTTATGATGGTCAAATTTGGTGAAAAAGGATTGTAAAAAAGAAACAATTATGAGGCTCAACACATGTCCACAACATAGTTGTCACCTCCTTGGATAATTTTGAGTATTTCATCAAAAAATTTACAATTTTTCAAAATCCAAACCAAACTCCAAAATCTACCACCTCTAACATTAGTTCCACTTACCCTCTAGAAATTTCCAATCTCCATCATCCTTAATCATTCTGACACGTCTCCTTGCAACTCATAGACCACACTAAGAGTAGAAGGAGGATGTTACTAAGATGAATCAACCTCCAATGTCTTGTTATGGAAAACGGAATCTAAATTTTTCAATTTTTTCCAACTCTTCAAAACACAAAACCAATAATGCCATTTCATTCTTCTCGTTGAGACCTTTTTCAGTCAATATAAAATTTTCCCCAATCCGGCCTCTGCATTGAAATTTATGGCCACATGAATTATAGCCCAATAAACTCTATGAAATCATCCTAACTTGTCATGTGGAACCCACATGGTTCCCATGTACCTATATAAACTAATTTCCATGTCACACTCATCAGGGCCCCTCTTTCTGTAATATCCCTTTTTCAGGAACAGCTACAGATTGGGAATAATATGAGTTATTACCAATGTGGAGCTATAGAAATATGTCATATACAAATGTAAAATCACTTAACATTCAATTAAATCTACAACAACAACTTTATACAGCGTTTTATAAGGCAAAAGGTGGGGAAAAGTGAGGATTTAGGCCCTAAACGAGTGTATTCAGAGATCTGCGTAATAATAAGGTGGGAAAGTGGTTGGATATTATAGCTAGGGTTATTAGGGAATCCCATGTAAAATTTCAGCAAAAACAAATAATTTTTTCTAATTTAAACAGTTCCTCCTTTCCTAACTAGGCTAGAAAACCCTGATTTCCCATGACTAGAAGTCTGTAGAAATTTGCTGAAGCATGTGAGCGTGATTTTCTGAAGGTTATGACTGAAATAATGTCTTAATATTTACAAATAATATCAGAGGCATAACTCATACACTTTACAGAAGAATAATGAAATAATACAGAAGAATTCCTCAAGAAAGAGGTGCTACAACCATGTTAAAATACTGCATAACCATGATAGCATTATTTTTAGGGCTGAAGCAGTATTTTATTGATTATTCAGATCTATATTAGATATGTACATAAAAATATAGATCTAATACAGTTCTATGTACAAGAAAAGTTGATCTATACATTCCCCTTGGGGATTTTCTCAAAACATGAAGCACCAGAAGTAGATCTGAGATCTAAAACTTCATATCTGCAGAATGATTCAGAAATTATGAATAGTACAAGTACATAACATATCAGATCTGAAACAGGATATAGATTGGTTGGCCAATCTATGGATCACCATAGTGAAGGAAGAACCCCAACACCAGAGATCTCTTCTCCAAAATGCAAGCAAAGCACCCTACAGTTGTAGATATGCAAATAACACTATCCTAGGGAGAGGAGCAATGATGTAGCTTCTGAGAATGATTTGGCCTGATGCCAAGATGTAGATCTGAAGTGAAATCAGCAAATTAACTCTTCCAGGAGGTTAAAATACACACTCACTGAGAAGAGCATTGGTTTATTCTTGGTTTTCAGGAGTTTTACATGTCCTCCTTTACAATTTATTCATCAATTATGAAATGCAAAAACAAACAAGGAAAAATTAATGTTCCTATTAGCTGGAGCTAGTTTAGGAACATTACAGTCTCCCCCTCCCAAATGTTTCTTGTCCTCAAGCAACTGCAAGGGTGCTGCAAAACTTCCCCTTCTTCTCTTATGGCCTCCTCCTTTATTAGTCTCCACCATTGCTCTGAATCTTCTGCAATAGCTTTTTCTTCCAATGGTCCTCCCTCAATATGCAAGTTGGCCTTTGGTGAATAAACCCAAGGGCTCTCATCTTGAAGAAATGGAAGGTTGTTGTGGAAACCTTCTTGCGGATCCATGGCCTCATCAAGATAGAAGTGATGATAATCATGGGGATTTTCATGATCCATGAAAGACTCCCATCTCCATGTTGTCATCCAAATGAAGTGGATCACCTCCCAGCTTGGCAATCCATAGCAAAACTCCACCTCAATACATATGAGAGGCATGTTACCATCAAACATATGGCTCACTTTACAAAGAGACAAGTGATCTATCATAGTGGCCATACCAAATCTCATGCTCCCATGAAAGCATGAAATGCAAAAATAATGGAGGGATCCTTCCAAGGACACACCCCACCAAAGTACCTCCTCTACAATCATGTTCCGAAGAGTAAGAGAATTTTCAACATAAGGAATCATGATTAGAATCATGCTAGCTACCATGTATGATAAATGAGAAGGAAGATGTTCCCTCATGTGCAACCAGCGCAGTTTTATCCTTAACTGCCATAGAATAGGATGTGACAAGTGCCTTCCCCAACAATTTTTTGCTGCCTCATGTCTTTGGAATGCTTGGAGAATGTACATCATAGTTGGTGTAAAGGAATCACACCTTGAATAATATAATAGCTTCACAAGACTCTCCAAGGAATGACCTGCATTAACATAGTTCATGGCCTTGAATGGCCCATGAAACCCATCATACTTAGTGCCCCATCTTGGCACAATATCCTGAAAATGAGTGTTAGAAAAATATAAGCATATAGGAGATGCATTATAACGCTAAGAAGTACAAGCCTCTCCATATACTTGTTTTACATCAATGGGTTAACTCATGGATGAGTTCCCTCTCACACTCAAAGAATAAGGAGGTGTGAATGGTGGCTCTTCCCAAGAGCTACGTTCCTCCTCCTCTACCAGATAGTCCATGCACATATGCATATTAGAGTGCACCTCTTCCTTGAAACCTTCCCATATGAAACCACCCAAAAGAGTATGGTATGCTTTGACAAAACCAGTGGGTTTGGAAAGCAGGATTTCATAGATGGCATCAAGTAGTCCCTCCTTGAGTTTGGAGTCACTAACCAAAAGAATAAGATTACAGAAATAGATAACTCCATCTACCACCTTGAACCTTTCATCCTTCACTTCCCCTTCAAGAACCCCCCATGTGAAAAGGTCCTTGGAGTATTCCATCATGAGTTGGGAATCCCAATAAGGATCCAAGCTCTCCAAGAATGACAGTGTTGTAGAAGTCTGAAATGTAGCCCCTGCCTTCTCATGGCTCCCATATTTGACATCCTTGATATCAAAATCACATGTGGGAGTATCAAAATCTCCTCTTTGCTGCCCCATTTGCAGCCAATCTTGTTCAAGACAAGATTGAAGCATATGGAAATCAAATTCCCATCAAAAATTCCTTGTCTTCCAAAAATTCCTCCTTTTGGCCCATTCATACAAGAGGGTTAGGATCCCCTTGCTATCTTCAGAAATCTCCTTTGTGAATGAAGAGATCATGGGATGCCCCAAAGATATGGAGTTACCATGTGCCCTCATGCTCATGCCATCATAGATCTCTGATTTCTCCTTTCTCAGCGCAGATTTATGAGTGGGAGTTAGCAATGCCCCTTTCAGGAAACTGCTCATCTCTCTCCTGAATTCATGAGAGATTCTCTACGCTATGCTAGCTTCTCCCAAGGTTCCCTCCTTATCCAAGTATGTATATGTTGCCCATAGTTGAGAGAACACTTTATATTTCCTCCTATCAAGAGGTGCTCCTGGTAAAGTACCTCCTTGCAAAGAGGTGTCAAGGCATAGAGTAGAAGGTGGATGCATATAGACAGATTTTCCCCCACCCTTAATGCTTAGGTCCTCTTTCCTTCTTTGTGCCTCCAAGCTTGGAAACATAGAAGTGTTCATGCTCTTCATCATGTGATGTCCTTCCTCCTCTTTCCCTCCTTCTATCTTCAATATCTCATCATTTGAAAATGATGATGCATGATGCTCATGTGCTATGCCAAGAGCTCTATGTGTGAGATCTTGTGGAACTCCTTGCAAGAGTGCAAGAGTTTCTTCCCTTGGAGAAAGTTCTCCAACTTCTTATTCATGAGGTGCTCAAGGTGCCTTTTTTTTTACTGCGTTATCATCTCCTTCCTTCTCCTCCTCATCAATAACTAAAATTGTCCCATCATCAATGAGAGACATTAGATCTTGGTCATCTATTGAAGGAGAAACATTCATGCTTTCCTCTTGAGAAGAGGACCCTTCACTCAATGGAGATCTTTCCCTTGGCAAGGCATAAAAAAAACTTATACCTTCTTCCATAGTCTTCAGAAATGGAGTTGGATTCATAAAGCCTTCCAACTCATGAAAAATATTCATCTGATGTGGTTGATAATGTTAACAGAAGATGATACACATGGAGCTTAATCAAACCTTTCTATCAATATTTTAATAAACCTTGCATAAGTAGGTGTATTGGAATTCTTTAAGGAAAAAGATTCAAACAACCACCAAGCATATTATTTACCTTCAAAATGCAGCGCTGCTGCTTTGATAGCTTCAATTTTTGAAACTTGATGTTGTTGCACAAAGTTATCCAACTCCTCCACCCAAACCCTTACTGGACATTTAGGTGATCCATAAAAGATAGATAGATAGAATATACCCTTACCATGCTGCTCCTCCTTTGTGACTTTTCCCTCCTTGATCATGCAGAATCCTTGGAAGTTCAAGTTATCTTTGAACTCCTTGGACTGAGCTTCATACTCCTCCAAATACTCTCTAAGAGTCTCCTTCTTAGGCACACCTCCTTTCTTCCTCTTCATGAAGAAATCACAAACAGAACACTGAAGATTTGGTGATATGGCTGAGTGCACATATCCATGATATGAGGATTCAGAATTTTCCTCATGTATAGATCTTTTAGATATGATCAAAATGTATTTCTGCTCTTGAAACTTTCTAGGAGTTTCACTGCTTATTCTTTCTTCTTCTTGTTCAAACTCCTTGGAGAGTTTATTCTTAGATCTAAAATATGATGAGAGTAAACCCATGTTCTTCATCATTCTGACCTTTCTCCTTATTGTACAGAACTTTGGCTTGAAGCCACAAGCTGAGCCAAAGATCTTGCTCTGATACCACTATAATATCCCTTTTTCAAGAACAGCTACAGATTGGGAATAATCTGAGTTATTACCAATGTGGAGCTACATAAATATGTCATATATAGATTTAAAATCACTTAAAATTAAATTAAATATACAACATCAACTTTATACAACGTTTTATAAGGCAAAAGGTGGGGAAAAGTGAGGATTTAGGCCCTAAAACGAGTGTATTAAGAGATATGCATACAAATAAGGTGGGAAAGTGGTTGGATCTTATATATAGGGTTATTAGGGACTCCCATGTCTAATTTCAGCAAAAAAAATAAGTTTTTCTAAGTTAAACAGTTCCTCCTTTCCTAACTAGGCTAGAAAACCCTGATTTCCCATGACTAGAAGTATGCAGAAATTTGCTGAAGCATGTGAACGTGATTTTCTGAAGGGTATGACTGAAATAAGGTATGAATATTGAAAAATAATATCAGAGGCATAACTCATACACTTTACAAAATAATAATGAAATAATACAGAAGAAATCCTCAAGAAAGAGGTGCTACAACCATGTTAAAAGACTGCATAACCATGACAGCGTTATTTTTAGGGCTGAATAAGCAGTTTATTGATTATTCAGATCTATATCAGATATTTACATAAAAATATAGATCTAATACAGATCCATGTACAAGAAAAGTTGATCTATATATTCCCCTTGGGGATTTTCTCAAAAAATGAAGCACCGGAAGTAGATCTGAGATCTAAAACTTCAGATCTATAGAATGATTCAGAAATTATGAATAGTAAAAGTACACAATATATCAGATCTGAAATAGAACATAGATTGGTTGGCCAATCTATGAATCACCACAGTGAAGGAAGAACCCCAACACCGAAGATCTCTTCTCCAAAATGCAAGCAAAGCACCATGCAGTTGTAGATCTGCAAATAACGCTATCCTAGGGAGAGGAACAGTGATGTAGCTTCTGAGAATGATTTGGCTTGATGCCAATATGTATATATGAAGTGAAATCAACAAATGAACTCTTCCAGGAGGTTAAAAGACACACTCATTGAGAAGAGCCACTGCTTCCATCTAGATCTAAGCAGATCTAGTCTTCCACTTGTTGCAGCTCACAAGACAGCTCAAACCTCAAAATGAGCAGTGCGGTAATGTAAGGTGAAGCTTGGACCAAGCCTGATAGTGGACAAGTTTAGCACAATTCTCCTCCAAGATCTGCTCAAGGAAGGAGGTGGGATTCCTGAACAGGAATACCCAACAAAGGATGTCTAGCAGACAATTCCTTGTGAAATGATAATCTTCAACAAAATTTCCTTGTTGCCCTCCTCCTCCCTTTATAAGATAGGAATCTTGCCAAACCCTAAACCACCTTGAATCACTTAACCCTTTTCACATTACAACCTCTTTCTATAACTGTGCTGTCCCTCAAAGAGGTTCAATGCATCTAGACTACGTTGTTTGACTTGGTCAAAGATGACCCATTCTTATGATTTAACCCATTCACACCTACAGAAGTTTATTTGTATAGCCCAGATATGTCATTTTTCACATAGGCATTTATTTATTCTTGGTTTTCAGGAGTTTACATGTCCTCCTTTACAATTTATTCATCAATTATGAAACGCAAAAATAAACAAGGCAAAATTAATGTTCCTATTAGCTGGAGCTAATTTAGGAACATTACACGTTCTTACCATTTCTTATATTGTAATAAGGGTGAAATCCATTTTAAGCCATACACACAAACACATGGGACATGGATTATGGAGTGTGTCCCCTCCCATTTCCAAATACCCTGGAAGTATAATCTCAAGGGTTTCCCAAGCACCCCCATTTGAAACTTCGAAGGTCTGGAAGAGTGTTAATTAATGTAAATTCATTTCCCATCTTTGAGACATAAAACCCAATGAGAAATGTAAAAATCACCATTTCAAACCACCATGATGATCTCACACCCACGTTGTGTTGATGCCACACCCTCCATGCGACACTCATTTTTGACCCACTTTTCTATGTGAAACAACTGAAATTGGGTGCCACTAGTAATGTCTTCGTGGCACCACATCACTCTCCCTACCTTTTCATATGCAACATGGATATGGGCCCCACTAGGGTCCCAACCCTTAATAAAATCAAATTCAAATTTCTCCATTATATTAAACACTTGGAAAATTAACATAGACTCCAATAGATAGCCATCGAGGCCCAACAGTATCATCAATTTATATTTAAAAGAAAACTCCCCTACCCTCTTTGACCTGGTAAGGGGGGTCTGTTGTCACAGTTCCCTCTCATGGTTTTGTGGTCCTCCATCAACGAATTTGATGCTTTGAAGTTAATTTATGTGTGTGTGTGTGTGTGTTACATAATCTCTCCTAGATTTAATTAAGCCTCAATCTAACACACATGTTTATAATTATAAATATAAATGGGCATATCTGCTTGCCTCTTGGTTACGATACTCACTCATATGGGTGAGGAAATCCTCAAGGGCTTATCCCTCTAAGGCATAAGGTTCTCAACTTGCACCCCTTTTTCATATGAAATGTGTATTACACACAAAGTCCTAGCCCTCTTGAGTTTAAAATAGTATCAAGACTTTTAAGTCTATTTATACTATATCTCCTAGACTTAATTAAGCCTCAACCCAACTCAACCTACCTACAACTAGATTTATAGATCCATAATTTATATCTTGAAATTGTACTCTTAATATTCAATTATTTGGAGAAGCTTTTTCAGATTTCTACTTTTTACTGAGATCTACTCTCTCTCTGTCAATGTTGACTGTAGTTGATCTTGAACTTTAACCAAAATTTCTTTTCCTTCATCATTTCTCCAAATTTCTTCTCCATGCAATGTATGCAACCTATCCCAGATCTCTCTTGCAGTATTAAGATCCATGATTTTCTCATTGTATCGATCGTGAAGATTAACATACATTACACATCTAGATTTCACATCTAATATTTGAGCTTGTTGTGAAAAAGGTTTATCATAATAACCGTTTTTCACCATTTTCTAAACTTCATATCCTTGAGCAGAAATTTCAGACTTTACCTTCTCTCTCCATGCTCGAAAATTTATGGCATTAAGCAGTGGAGCATATTGAAAACCCTTGATTCACCTAGATCCATATTCGAGTGATTAAGCTGCAAAAAAGGCGCCTTATCTAATACCGCTTATTGGAAATCAGATCACTACTTAGAGGGGTTGAATCACGAATTGTAGGGCTTATAGAATTTTATAAATTTTCTGCACAATGCTAAATCATCTGTAAAATAACATAATACAATATATTTCAAACATGTAAATTCAACATAAGTTTAACATATAAAGCACCATAAAAAGTAGCAATAAAAACAAGCACAAAGAGACACAAATGTTTACTAGTAGAAACCCTCAAGGGGAACCTAAAACCACCCTACTATTCTTTTCCTACTCTAATTTTCTATTATTTTTCAAGAAAATACTTACATAGATCAGCTAACCACTATCAAATAGGACATATGACCCCAACTATAGTGTATTTCCCACCAAAATCTAGAAAGCCCCAAATTTTTGTCAACTGTTTGTTGGCCACTACCATTAAGAGCCCATACTTCTATCTTGGAAACCCATCACTTTTCGGAGGCCCCAATCTCCTCAAACTATATGCAGACCTCATTTCAAAATGTTTAGACTAGGCCTAATGTGATCTTTTCAACATGCAAGCAACAACAACATCTCCAATCTGAAAAATGATCTCTGGAAACCATGTTGATCAATGTTATATTTATCAAGAAGAATAATTATGAGTTGTAGCTCTCACTCACTCAATCATACATCCTCCAATGCTAGCATAATAGATTTATAATTTTCTTTCCGTCACAATGGAGAAAATCAAAATATCAATTTCCTTCCATTCCTCATAATGACCATATCAAAATAAAATAAATTTAATTAAAAATTAATGTCTCAAAACAAATACCATGGTAATCCATTAATTTATTACACCAAATACCATTGGAAAAACCCTTGGTAATGTTAGCCAAAAACATACAACCATTCAACCACATGCAACCAATTGCACACACTCAACACTACATAACCAAACACATACAACCAATCACATGCAAACACATGCAACAAATCAATCACATGGTAACAAGGTTGACACCAATTCCAACCAAAACATTATCAGTGGTGTTGGAGCAGGGCCCCCTGAGGCACAAGTTCCAAAGACACTTTTTGTTTTATTGTATGTGCACTGCGAAAATGAAGTCAAGGGGCTTTTGGTCCCCAATTTTGGATGTAAATGGGCTTAAATGTAAACTGTGGACCTAAAACCATGGTTTAAGACCATAGTATCTATATGCTAAGCATATTATAATTACATATAATGTGTCTAAGCTAAGTAGTTATTCAATGAATGTGTTATGAGATAGTGATGTTCTGATAGTTTATGCGTCTATAAGGGTTTTTTGGTTGGGTTGAAAGGCTATTGCTAGCTGTGTGTGCAGAGACCTAGTCCTGGATGTGTGTGTGGAAGGGATTGTAAGGGTTTGTAAGGGTTTTGGAAAGAACAATTTATGTATTGACAGATCCGAAAGATAATAGAAAGAACAATTTTTGTGAAGCTATCTGTGTTATGCATCTATATTGCTTACTATTTATGCTATGTTAAGATCACATTGTCTACTTACTTATTAATGATTGCACAAGGTTATCTGATCTGGTTATGCATGATTGTTGATGATTAAGAGATATGTTAAGTGTTTACATTGATTAATATCTAAACCTGGTTCTGATCTGTTATCTACGCTAAAGCAAACAATATTTTTGCGTTATTTTATTGATAATTGTGTCTTCTATGTGATTCTACTATAAATTGTTGCACGCATCCGTATAATTTTACTGTGGATTTTTCTGAGGAAAACTTCATTAAATTCTCTCTCAGGGTGTGGAAACCTAGTTCCAGTACCCCCCCATACTGCTTCGGGTGAGACTTTGGTCTATGCAAGTAGATCATTGCCAAAAGGGCCAGTAGTTGGAGGGTTTTTTGGTTTATCCATAAACTCTGAACCTGGGTCAGGACCCTTCAAGCCAACAAATGGTTCTGTTTTTAGGACCGAGATCATCATTTTGAGGGAGATTTGATGTCGTGGCATCCTTGGTGCAACAAATTACAAGATTGGTTGGATAGAAAGATCCTTGAATTTTCACTGCAAGAGAATAGAAGCACTAAATTATCTGATGAACAGTGGGTACAAAATTATATTTATACTAAAGTGCATGAAATTTTATTTTGTTCCTTTGTGCATGAACTATAGGAATGGTTGTCACGTGTAGCTGAATTCCATCACTTCATAAAGGATGACGTATTCACTGAGTGGACTCCTGAATTGATTGAGCAAGTAGAGAAGCTTGATAATAAGATCACTCGTGTGGTAGATCATTGGATTGATCACCTTTTTGGAGGATTTGTGACTAAATTTATTTTTACCAATTTGTTTCATATTCTAAAGCAGAAATAAGGTTTTTCGGACATATTGCTTGAATGCATCAAAGAGGTTCAAGTACGCGCAGTGGAATAATTTACAACAAATATTCTGAGAAAAAAAAAAAAAAGGTCATTTATAGCCCTCTGAAGCCTAGATCTGATAGTGAACCTAAACCAAAAACTGCTAGCTCAAGTGACTCTGAAGAAGAAACCTAGTCATATCAGAAACCCTTGAATCTATTTGCCACTCCATCCATTCCACTTATGAGATCACATCATAGATCACCTACCCCACCACGCAGTCCATCTCCACCTCCACCTCCACGTCCTCCTAAAGTAGATTTGGTTGCATCCATGAATTTACCCAATTTCAGAGGCATGGGAAATGAGGAAACTGATCACTTATGGTTTGTGACTAAGGTCGTATGGCAGGCTCATCGAGTGAACAATATTGATATTAGAAAATTGTAGCTGACTATTGCATTTCAAATTCGCGCACTAGACTGGTACATTAGGTATGTGCAAGCAAACCCTAATGCTTCCTTGGAATAAATTAAAGCAGACCTAAAAGAGTTGTTTAAGTAACCTAAGTCATACACGCAGCTAGCGACATAAATGAAGGATATTCATCAAGAACCTAATGAATCTGTATGGGAGGTCGATAAAAAGTTAAAGTGCACCACCAGAGATGATGGATTCGTGATTTATGATACTCAGCATAAAGAATGGTTCATTTCTATGTTTCTCCCATGTCTGTGTCATCCATTAGGTCAGAAAAAGATCACCACACAAGCTGAGGTTATAAAGGTTGCAATGAAACTGGAGGCTACCCCAACACCTATTGCGCTGGGAATTCTACAAATTCAGAGTCAGTTGGAATCCATTCAACTAGAAATTCAAATTCTGTGCAAAGACATAGGCAAGGAGGTATACGTAGAGGTATGGTGTATCAAATGAAAATCTTCTCGACACCATAAATACCAATGTCTTATTTTCAAAAATTATCTGAATGTTGGAGGTCTTTTTCCATTGAAGAACCCTGTATGGTGCACTATATGTCAAATTTTTGGACTACATGACACAAATTCTTTCCCAAGGATCAAAAAATATCAGTCTGACTTGAAGTATTTATTTTGCAAGTTATGTTCATCATTAGGGCATGATGATCAAAATTTCCATACCTATGATATGATGTTGGATAAAGAAGAGATATACCTAATGCAAGTTGAGCCTACATCACCAGCATCCCCTTCTGGGCGCGGAGGATTCCAAGGCAGAGGAAGAGGCCGAGGAGGTGGATTAGCTAGTCGAGGAAGAGGACAAGTGATTTGCTATAACTGTGGTGATGTTGGTTATTATGTGCATGAATGTTTGAATCCAGCATGACAATCCTATAGGTAGTGTAGACAATTTGACCATGTTATAGAATTTTGTCTTGTCTTGATTGATAAAATGCAGGAAAATAATACTCTAACACAAAATATTCAGATGGTTTGAGCAGAGACTCGTGAATGTAATTAGTAGGAGTCGTATAGCTACCAATGAAGATAAGGGAAATCAAACTACCTCTGATGTATGGATCCAAAAAGCACCTGAAAATCAAGAAGGCTTTAATATTCAGTGCGCAAAAGAAACCTTTATTGAAGCAAGGAAATATTTTGCAGAAGGAGGTACGTCAACAAGTGGTAGAAAACTGAAGGAGGTAAGAGGAGAAGAAGAGATCAAGCCATTTTTACAAGCATGCATCAAGCTGCTGTGCAACAAGGTTGTTGAAATTTACAAGCATTGATAGATAATTGCGCGAAGAAAGAATAACCCATGGTAGAACAATGTGCAGTCAACAATATTTACAAGAACAACTGAAGAGGACGGGTAGAGAGATGTGTATGACTATGCAAATTGGTGCTTATGAAATGAACCAAGTCATTTTGGATCTAGGATCAGATGAAAATGTTTTACCTAAACAAACTTAGCAGGGCATGGGAGAGCCCAAGCTGGAATGGTCTACTATCTAACTGCGCATGGCTAATAAACAAAATATCATTCCTTTGGGGAGGTTTTCAAGATTTGTGGTCAATATAGAAGGTGTTAAGGTGTTGGCAGACTTTGAGGTCATACAAATTGTAGATGATACTAGTCCCTATGTTGCACTGTCGGGATTAGATTGGGCCATTGACATGGATGATGTTATCAAAATTAAGAGAAGTAGAATGGAATTTGAGAGCAATGGATTTAGGGTAATCATTCCTTTGGATCCTGCAAAAGGCCAAAGTTATACTGAACCAGTGCACGTTGAGGAAGAGATTGATAAAATCTTTAAGATAACTTTGCATGAGGAAGAATGGATTAATCCAATAGCTTATGGGAATCTTAAATGGGAGAACAATAGCTCTTGTTTTTCAGAATCTGATGAAGAACAAGAGAATTGGAAAAACTTACTGCATGAGGTGTCTGCATTGTTTTATAATCATGTGACCCACGCTCTGCATTGTATAACATCTGAGATACTTGATTTACCATACTATGGTGGCTCAACTTATGTAAACATGTTTATAGGAGATATGGAAAGGATTGTGCCTAAAGAAATGAGATTCCATGCTTTGGATCTTGGCTTGCGTGCTACTCCAGCAAGATGGTGGGAAAGACATAAGGTAAATATGGGAAATTGGGAGGAATATGCGTGCATGATGAGGCTGCAGTTTAAATTTCAAGTTATTAAAATGGAGGATGTCTATTCTGGAAGATAGGATCCATGCAGCCATTTGGCCAAGTGGAATCAAGTAAGGGGTGCGGAATCAAGACCTAAATGGGTTCATATGTTTATTCACATGTTGGGAAATGTGCCCACTGAATGGTGCTTGGAGACAAAGTTACGCAGAGGCACTAGATAATGGTCTGCACTAATAGACAGTTGCATTCTTACCTTTAGCTTTGAAAGTGGGTTCGAAACAATTGGTCAAGCTATGCATAATATTCAAGAAGTAATCTTTGATTCCACTAAGCCTATGATTGAGTGTGCACCACTAGGTTGGGACGTGTATATGAAGGCCATTGTGAATTGCATGAACCCGAAAGTAGAAGCAAATGATGAGGATCCAAGGAATATTATTATTCCTGAATCTGAAGGGCAACGTGCAGTGGTTGGGCCCTCAATCACCTCACTGGATGTGAAAAATATACTAAAGTTAAGACGGGTGAATATTGGAACTAAAGAATAACCTAAGTTAGCAAATATTGGAGATTATTGGGATGATGATACAGTAGGAAAGGTTGTTTAATTGCTGACTGAATATCAGGATATGTTCCATACAAAGTTTTCAAAGTTGAAAGGAATCATTGGGGACCTAATAGTGATTAAAATAACATTGAAGCTTGATGTGCACCCAGTAAAACAACATCCATACAAGATGAACCCAAAATATAAGTAAAAAGTAAAAGAAGAGTTGGAAAAAATGGTGGCAGCAGGCATCATCAAGCCTATGGAAGAATATAACTAGGTAAGTCTAATGGTTGTGCAAGATAAGAAGACCAGCGGAGAAATAAGAATATGTGTTGATCTGCACAAACTAAATGATGGTTGTGTGCATGATCCATTCCCAACTCCATTTTCATATGAAATCTGGGATAATGTTGGAGGACAAGAAGCATATTCTTTTACAGATGGGTTTTCAGGCTATCATCAGATCCAGATTGCGCCAAAAGATAGGAGTAAGACTACTTTTTCTACTGAATGGGGATCCTTCCAATATATAGTTATGTCGTTTGGATTGAAGAATTCTCCTTCCATTTTCTCGTGTGTGTTAGTTGTTGCTTTCAAAGAATTTATACACAAGTTTTTGGAGGTATATTTTGATGATTGGACTATCTTTGGGTTGTTAAAGAAGCATGTGTCCAATCTATGCTTAATGTTGAATACTTTTAGGAAGTATTAGATCTCATTGAATCTGAAGAAGTGCATTTTCTATTTACCTTTTCTAATATTGTTGGGACACATTGTCTGCCAGCATGTATTGATGGTGGATACTACCAGGATTGTTGTCATAGTCAATTTTGAAGTACCTGAGAATATTAAGTAGTTGTGCTCAATATAGGGGCATACTGGGTACTATATAAAGTTTATTCAGGGATATGCATTGATAACTGCGCCCATGGAAAAGTTGTTAAAGAAGGATGCAACGTTCTGCTAGGATGAGTACTACCAAAAGAGTTTTGAGCTGCTCAAGGAAAAGATGGTCACTGCACCCATCCTGGTCTTTGAAAATTGGTCCAAGGAATTTCATGTACATGTGGATGCCTCCTGTATTGCGCTCGGATTTGTGCTAGCGCAACTAGGGGAAGAAGAAATTGATCATCCTATTAGTTATTCCAGCGAAAAAATATCAAGTGTGGAGAAGAATTACTCAACCGCAGAAAGGGAAGGGCTCATAATGGTATATGCATTGCATATATTCCGCCACTATCTATTGGGAGGTCACTTCAAAACTTTCACTGATCATTATTCTTTGAAGTACCTGGTCAAAAAGCCTGTGATGGGGGGGAATATCTGCAGGTGGTTGTTTTTATTCCAGGAATATGATTTTGAAATTATGGTGAAACTAAGACGATTGAATGTTGGGCCAGACCATCTATCGCACATTGAAACAGGAGAAGGACCCACAAATATAGATGATGGATTTCCAGACAGGCAGTTATTTGCGATAAAAGTGGTTTATGATCATTTTCCCTAATATCATTTAGTTTTTTACTACTAGTCGTGCACTTGAGTATTATACAGTTCAGCATAAGAAAGAACTTGTGGCACATGCAACGGACTTCACCATTATTGTTGGACAGTTGTAAAAATTAGGTGCAGATGAGGTCTTGTGAAGGTATGTCTTGGAGTATCGAAGGCATGCAATTCTCAATGAATCTCATGGAGGCATTGTCGATGGTAATTATGCAGGAAAGGCCACTACGCAGAAGATCTTGCGAGCTGGGTTGTGGTGGCCCACGATGCACAATGATGCATATGTGCACTGTCGCGCATGTGATGAATTTCAAAGGACGAGAAAACCTTCGCACAGGGACAATATGCCCTTGAATCCATAGATGGCACTGCAATATTTTGAGAAGTGGGCTATTGATTTTGTGGGAACTATTAATCCTCTAGGAAGAAAGAGTGATGTGCGCTACATCATCATTGCGACATATTATGTAACCAGATGGGTTGAAGCCAAACTAGTGAAGGATTGTACTGTTGATACAACTGCACAGTTTATTTTTGAGAATATAGTGACTCGGTTTGGTTGTCCTAAGATTCTGATCAGTGATCAGGGTACGCATTTTGTAAATGACACTATCAAAGCCTTGAATGAAGAATTCATGATGTATCATTAGAAGAGCTCTCCTTATCATCCTCAAGAAAATGGTGTAGTTGAAGCTTTCAAAAAAATCATGTAGACTACACTCACTAAGGTATGAAATTCTAATATAAATGATTGGGATGAGCAAGTTCTTGCAATTCTCTGGGCCTACAGGGCTACATGAAAAAAATTGACTAGGAGGACACCTTTCAAGATGGTATATGGGCAAGAGGTTGTGTTTCCCATGGAGTTCATTATTCCTAGTCTGTGCATTGCAGCATTTACCAATATGGATGAAGAAGATGCTCTAGACTGTCAGAACAAGAGGTAACTCCGCAAAACTCAATGTATATTGGATGGAGATTGTGTGTGTATTTATACATGGAGGTGAGGCTATTGGGATTCACTTCCCAATGAATATTGGCCTTCCTTATTTACTAAATTAAAATAATATACAATCTCACCCAACCCCTTAGGATTAGGTGTCAACATTCCCCCCTTTAATCTGAAGGGATGTTGGTGAGTCCAAGCATCGTTCTGAACTTTTCAAACTTTTCTCTTCCAAGTGCTTTGGTGAAGATGTCTACGGTCTGCTCATTTGTGGAACAATGATGTAGATGGATGGTTTTGGCCTGAACATGATGTCGAATCAGATGGTATTTTGCATTGATGTGCTTTGTTCGATCATGGAACTTCGGGTTCTTGGCCAAATTTATTGCATAAGTGTTGTCGATCATGAGTGGTGTTGAATGCATTTGTTTCATCTTCAAATCTTCAAGGATTTTCCTGAGCCACACAATTTCCTTTGTTGCTTCATTTTCTACCACATATTCTGCCTCGGTGGTGGAATCTACTGGAACTGACTGTTTGTGTGATCTCCATGAGACAGCTCCTGATCCAAGACTCATGTTATAACCTGAAGTAGACACCCCAGTTTCTTTGTCCCCATCAAAGTCTGAATCAGAGTATCCGATCAAGCTAAAATTGCCTACCTGTGTATATTTGAGTCTAAAGTCTTGAGTCCCCCTCAAGTACTTTAGAAATATTTTTGCAGTAGACCAATGTCCTTCACAAGGTTTTTGCATAAACCTGGAGAGGATTCCAACAGCAAATGAGATGTCTGGTCTGGTGGTATTTAGGTAGATAAGACTTCCAACAGGCTGTCTATACTTCGTTGCATCCTCGAAATCCTTCCCTTCAATGGATGTGAGCTTCAAATTTTGTTCCATCAAAGTGGTTAAGGGATTGCATTCATCCATGCCAAACTTGTTCAAAAGATCTCCAATTTACTTCTTTTGAGAAAGAAATATAAATTTAGGATGTTGAGTTATTTCAATACCCAAATAGTAATGAACATAACCCAAATCAGTCATTTCAAAACATTTCTTCAATTCTTTCTTTATGGATGCAATATAACTCTCATTGTTCCCTGTCATCAAAATATCATCTACATACACCACAAGATATACAATTGTTTTTCCAACTTTCTTAACAAACAAGGTTGCATCATCAAGATAAAAATGTTTGAAGTCAAGTTTCAGAAGATGCTCTGTTAATTTCTCATACTAGGCTCACGGTGCTTGCTTGAGGCCATACAAGGATTTTATAAGCTTGCATACTTTGTGTTCTTGGCCCTTCACAACAAATCCTTCTGGCTGGGACATAAAAACTTTGTCCTTTAGATCTCCATTCAAAAAGGCAGTTTTTACATCCATTTGATGGAATTTCCATCCCTTCTGTGCTTCTAGGGCAAAGAGATTCCAGATGGTGGCCCATTTTGCTTTGGGAGAAAAAGTTTCTTCATAATCAACCCCTTCTTTCTGTGCAAAACCTTTTGCCACAAGCCTGGATTTGTGCTTTTCAAGTGAGCCATCTGCTTTGTACTTGTTCTTATAGACCCACTTACAACCAATTGGTTTGGTTCCCAAGGGCAGATCAACCAGCTTCCAAGTGTCATTCTTTATCAAGGCATCATACTCCTATCGCATCGCTTCATTCCATTCATCATGAGAAGTGACTTATTTGAAGGAAGTTGGTTCATGATCTGTAGACAAACTCAATTCATAGTTATAAGAAATATCCATATCAACAGGTGAATCAGAAATATCTACATCACCTTCGTTTTGTCTAGTGGAACTTCTAGTTCCTGTTTTTCCAATCTCATCAGGATGAAAATTTTCTAGTGTCTTTGTCAGCCATTTGGGGGGACCTTTCTGAGATGGCCCAGGCTGCTCATTTTACTGAGTTGGAATTGAATCAAGATTCAATCTCTCAATTCTATCAATCACATCGTTCAAGGTGTCATCCGTGGTTGGTTCTTCAGGTGGGGGAGAAAGTGCTTCGGGAAATGATTCCACAGATTGATCCAGTATAGGAATCCCCCCTTCAAGATGTGGAATCTGATTATCAAATTCTTGAAAATACTTTGCATGTGTGAATCTATCCAAGCGATCAAGTTGTTGCTCAACAACATTGTCAGTCTTGGAAGATTCAAGGAATATGACATCTATTTCTATTACAAACTTCTTATTGACTTCATCATAGAGACGATATCCTTTGGAGGTATTGGAATACCCCAAGAAGATAAATTTTCAACTTCTAGCACCAAGTTTATTCCTTTGTACCTTGGGTATCAGATCATAACAGGTGGAACCAAAGACCCTGAAATGCTTTACTGAAGGAGTATGGCCATGCCACAATTCATAAGGATTTTTTATTCTGATTGAATTTGAAGGAAACCTATTCTTTATGTATACAACACATAGAACTGCATCAGCCCAAAACATAAATTTTAAATTCTTAAAAAAAATCATGGAGCGAACCATATTTAAAATTGTCCTGTTCATTATTTTAGCGACACCATTCTGTTGGGGATTATAAGGCATAGTTGTTTGATGTTTGATCCCATGTTGATGAAGATAATTTTCAAATTCGTTTGAAGTGTATTCTTTTCCATTATCAGTACATAAAGAGCCAATATGATTTTGTGCATCATTTTCAATCCATGCATGAAAATTCTTGAATGTTTGAAAAGCATCAAACTTGTTCTTCAATAAGTAAACCCAACACATTCTGGTGTAATCATCAATAAATGTCATCATATATTTATTTCCATTTGCAGAAGCAACAGGCATAGGGCCACATAAATCTGAATGAATAAGCTCAATTTTTCTATGTGCTCTGGAATATGAATCATGAAATGGTTGTTTGCTATGCTTTCCTAGAATACAAGCATCACATTGCTTAAGTTTCCTAGGAATTGTAGGAAATCCATTAACACCATTTTTCTTCAACAATTGAAGTCTGTCATAATTTAAGTGTCCAAATCTAGCATGCCATAAAATACTTGATGGGAATGTACCTTCATCATGATGTGAATTGAATGCAAAGTTTTGTGTATGAGCAGAGGAACCTTGCAGCTTCAAGAAACTTCCTTCTTCTATTCCCTCCATGACAAGTGAGCGATCTGATGCTTTTTTGACCTCATAGTTTCCATCAAACATGTGAATGGAGTGTCCTTGCTGGTAGATGTGGACCAAGGCTAGCAAGTTTCTCCTCAACTCAGGGAGGTATAGAACCTCATGTAGAAGATGATCTGGAAGACCAGGCAACTTAAGCCTGATTGTGCCAAGCCCTGATGGCTTGAGTTTGGATTTATCTGTGAATTATACTGCTCCATCAACTTTGTCAGTAAATTCTTCAAAAAAAATCTTTTCTAAATGTCATGTGACATGTTGCTCCTAAATCTAGAAACTAATCATTTCTCCAAGAAGTAAATGAAACATCAAACAAGTCTTCAGTTACTCCATTGTTACAATGTGCTATAATGAAATGAGCGAATTTAGATGCTTTATGTTTTTCTCTGTCATTAGTTTTACCTTTTTCTTGATTCCTTTACTACTTAATTTTATCCCAAGGTATCTTGCATGTATATACATCATGCCAGTATTTATTGCAGCGTATGCAATGAAGATCAGATTTTTCAGTTTGAGTTTGTCTGCCCCCCCTTCCTCTGAAATTTCTTCTTCCTCTTCCTCTTTGGCCACCTCTTCCTCTGGAAGAATCTTGAGCATGAATATTCTCTCTATGTTCAAAGAATACAGTCTCTTTAGAAGACAGAGGGGAGGTCATCTTTCCAAAATATTTCTCTCTTTCTGCAAACTTTTTCTCAAGGGACTCAAAAGTGATTTTCACAAGGTTTCCACTTGCTTGCAATGACTCAAGATAATTTGAGTAAGTGGGATACAAAGCCTTAAAATATGCTATGAGATATATGTCAACATCTTCACTAGTGCTCTTAATATAATGTATGATAGATCTTACTTCTGAAGCTAAAGCAAGAGGATCATCATTTTTCAATTCCAAACTGAACAACTTAATCATTAATTGAACAACTTCAAGTTCTAAATGTGAGTCATAGAGTTATTTTAGCTTGTTCAAGGCTTGATAGGCATTTGAAAATGGTGTAATATGGTGACTCATCTCTTCATTTACAGAGGCTGCAATCAAGGCATAGGCCTTACAGATCTTGTTTTCCCAAATGGCGTTCTCCTTGTCTGAAGTGGGCTTTGCTAGTGGAAGGACAACGTCTCCTTCACAAATTCCTTTCCACAGCTCATTAAAAATGAGTGTGTGTTTGATTTTCTGAGACCATTCATGATAATTCTCCTTTCCAGAGAGAACAACTCCTACAATATATATGAGAGAATGCATTCTTTTGAAGGAAAAAAAATACTTGCTAGGTAAAAACACTCAATTCTGGTTTCAATTATGTACTTTTTTTTTTTAAGGGTAAAAACAAACATAGGTTTTAACTAGGGGAGGTTTTAACTAGGGGAAGATTTATCTGGGAGAGGTTTTAACTGGGGGAATATTTATCTGGGGGAGGTTTTAACTAGGGGGGGTTTATGTGGGGGAGGTTTTAATGGGGGGTTTATCTACGGGAGGGAAAAATCTCTAAAACGAAAAAAATAAACACAGGAGAAGCAGAGTCAGGAGGGAAGGGGAGGGATGAGGGTGTTGGGCGTGAGGAATAACATGGGGAGGGGTGTGAGGGGGTAGGTTGAGGAGGAGAAGGTGGGCGAGAGAAGCGTGAGGGGGTGGGTTGGGGATGAGCGGGTGGGCGGGTGGGTGACAGTAGCATGAGGGGGTGGGATGGGGACGAGCAGGTGGGAAGAAGGAGAGAGAGGGGAGGGGGCTAGGAGGAGAGAGAGGGGAGGGGGCGAGTGCAATTGAGGGGGTGAGGGGGGCAGGAAGAGCGAGACGGGGAGGGGCATGAGCAGGTGAGGGGGAGAGGGTGGCTAGGAAGAGCGAGAGGGGAAGGGTCGGGAATGAGTGGAGTGAGGGGTGAGGGCGAGTGCAGGTGAGTCGAGGGTGAGTTTAGTGAGGCCGAGAGGCCATGAGAAATGTGAGGGGGTGGGTTGAGTGAGGCCGAGGGGCCATGAGAGCGATGGGTCATTGTGCGTGCGAGGGGTGAGGTGAGCAGAGAACGGATGCTAGTAAGGAAGAGAATGAATGTGATATGAGGAATGGGTGAGCATGTGAGAAGAGAGGTGATTTGCACAGCGAATGAGAAAAAATGTACATTAAATTTAACTGTGCTCAAAATTTGAGCAGAAAATGCACATTAGCAGAAATTATAAACAAAATGTGTAAAAAAATTGCAGAACTTGCAATAAAAAAATTTGCATAATTTTCCAGAATTGCATCAATGGTAGAGGAGCAGTAAGAAAACTGAATAAGGCATAAAACACAATGCATAATGACAAGATGCAAAAATGTAGAGCATGATGGAGTTACACCAAAGGTAGGAATGCCAAAAATGGAACTGGCTCTGATACCATGTCAGACCAAGAGGTAACTCCACAAAACTCAATGTATATTGGATGGAGATTGTGTGTGTATTTATACATGGAGGTGAGGCTATTGGGATTCACTTCCCAAAGATTTCTTGGCCTTCTTTATTTACTAAATTACAATAATATAAAATCTCACTCAACCCCTTAGGATTAGGTGTCAACATAGACGACCGGTCGTCGCAGTTGGTTGCTCTAGAAGAAGATCAGTTTATCGGTATCTTGAGCATTTGAGCAATGGTAATTCCTTCCAATGCATTACAATATATTTTTATATTCATTTCTTCTTTCTCAGGGGTTGGTTCTTGGTGTATATCCTCCTCTTTTGATGTTTCTTTTTCCTTTTCTTCCTCCTCTTCGCAATATATGAATAATAATTTCTTCTCAGCATACTTATGACCTTTGGTGTATTTTCTATCACAACTGTAACAAAGCCATTTTGCTCTTTTTTCCTCCAATTGTTGTGGCATCAACCTTATAGGTTGTGGAAGGCCAGGAGTAGCAACACTTCCATATTTATAGTTATGAGTGGTAGATTTCATTGTTTCCATAATTTTACTTTCAACTTTTCTTTCCACCGTAAATGTATTCTCCAGTGAATCAGGTTCCCAAAGGTGAACCTCATGTTGGATTTTATCCTTAAAATTCCCTATGAATACATCGAAATTATGCTCCTATGGAATATCAGTTACCCTGATATTCAACTTTTGTGAGTCCTCAATAGTCTCCGCCATTGAACCCGTTTTTTTTAGATTTATGAATTGGCTAAAGAAGGTGTTACTCTTTGTATCCTCATAATATGCTATCATTTCCTCCATAAAAATTGACTAAGTGACAAGTGGTTTATGAGAAAAAAATCCATTGATACCATACAAAATGATTTGTTTTTAAATATAAAGTTTGAATGTGTAACTTTTGTGAGTGTTGTAAATCATGGAGATCAAAATATTTCTCAATCTGTAGTATCCATATTACCAAATCCTTGCCATCAAACTTACTCATATAAATCTTTAGAATGTGGTGGTTTTTAAACCCAACATTTGAGTCTCTAAAATCACGATTCATATTCCTTTTGTCCTCGTCATAATTTTCATGGATTACCTTGTCACCACTAGGAAGCCTTCCTTCTAGTAACTTTTCAAAACCTTCCTTCAATCCCTCTATCTTGAAATTCATTATTGCTTCCATGTCTACTTCCAAAACATCATTGAAAAATCCCATGTCCATTTTTATACCATCTATCTTAACATTCATCATGGCTTCCAATTCATTTTTTGTTACTTTTTGCGAGAGAATTTTTTATTGCACTTGGTCTCGTAATTTTGATATATCATGTTGCATTTCTTCCTCTTCTTCATGTGTCATAGAAGATATTTTTGGTTGATTACTTGGCGTGTCCATTTTTTTGTTTCAAGGTATTTTGGAATAAAAAAAAGATATATATGCTTCCCTATTCCATTTGAATCACTTCAAACTTATTTTTCAAACAAATATTATGAAATTTTTAAAAAAATACACACATTTTTCTTGTTTTTTAGGAGCTTGATATTGAAACTATTGTATCTCTGTAATTTCAGGTCTCCAAGATCTAAAATTTCATCCTGTGGTACCCCTTTAAGTATCATTTCCAACCCCATAATTCAAACCTATGTTGGATTCTTCAAGAAAGTGTTATTCCAAATCTACCACGATGACCTGATTAAATACTAGTTCAATAGAGTTAACTTGTATGGAGTTTCACATGTCACTATTTTAACCTTTGGCCCTAAACATTATATGTATAAAACTGAAATCTGTCCATTTTCAATATTTTTTTACGAAATTCAAACCCAATGCTCAGAGAGAAATTTATGTTGATTTTCCTCGGTCACATGTTTGATATGGAATTTTGCATTATGCAAAAGTCCTAACTTCCTCGGATCATATCTCTGAAAATATAGTGAGCCAAGATTTGAAAATCATACACAGGATTCACCAATATTTCAGCTACATGTGGTTCCAATTTCATCTTCTGAAGCTTCTTATAGAAAACATTATAGAAAAAATTAAAATATGGCTTGTTTGAAGAAGCGAAACCCTATAATCCATAGCTCTAATACCACATGTTATGTAACCAAGTCAAAGAATAGAATAAAATATATATACATGACTTAAAAATTTTCCTACTTGATGGCGAAACCTCATTTATATTACATAAATAAACAATTCTTGGATGATACAAATGATAATACCTCCTTGGTATATATAGGAGTCCAAGGGGTCACAATATAATCAAAGCCTACATAATAATAATAATGTAAGGACACAAAAATAACAATAAGGGGATGCACTAACAATAAAAATAAGGGGAATACACTAGAATTATAGGGACCTAATAGAGGTTGTGGAGAATTTATTCTTCCAAAGAATACAAACAATCTTATAAGAAGTCCCATGGATGAAAGGAATTTGAACATTGGTAACCTATTCACTTGGAACTTTTTTAATCCTAGTTTCATTACTAGCTCTTAGAATAGCTTTGAGACCTTGATATGTTATATATCCATTATTTTCAAAAACTTTTAGGAGATGGGTTTTCTCCTCTTCCAAGTGTTCATAATTAGAAATCCTTAAATCGCAGGTAGCTAGTGTGTTGAGAATGTTGAATTTCTGCACTAGAAATGATGAGAACTAGCATGAAGATATTATTTTGTGTGTGTTTTTTTTATGAAATACCTGGTGTAACATAGAACCATGTTCCTTTCTAGAAAGGATAACATCAAGGAAAGGAAGGTTTCCATTAACCTCCACTTCCATCATAAATTTGATGCAGTAAGATTGAAAATTACAATGTTGAAGGAGTACATTTAACTTATCCCAACCATGGGGCCAAATGACGCAACTATCATCAACAAACCTTTTCCAAATATTATGGTAGAATTAAGCAAAACCCAAATCCTTAGTCTCAAATATTCCATGACAAGTTGGCAACGATGGGGGAGAGAGGAAAGCCCATGGTCACTTCGTAATTTTTTCATAGAATTCACCCTGCAAGCTTAAAAAAGTAAAGGTTAGGCATATACCAACTAATTTAGCACTATCAAAATTAGTAATGTCATTGATAACATTTATAGCCTCATTAATAGGTATTTTTGTATAATGGGAAAATACATCAAAGCTTACTAGAAAATACCTAAGGTCTAGCCTTATATATTTTAACTCAATAACAAAGCCATTAGATCCCATAATGAAGTATTTCATGCGGACACCAAGAGGCTTGAATTTTTTAGATAAAAATTTAGCTAGAATATATGTGGCGCCACCTATTTTTTATAATGGGTCTTAGGGGTGCCCCATATTTATGAATCTTAGGAACCCCATATATTTTGGGCATGAGAGGGTTAATCTCAGTAATATTTTTCATAAGGGGGCTATTAAACAAGATTGTGAAACTATTCTTAGGAAATCTAAGCCTTGTAAGAGTAACATAAGCAAAGATGGGTTCATTTCTCTTAAAGCCTTGAATGGTAACGTCAAAGTTTTCCATTTTAAAGAATGATAAAGGTGGGGCTATTGTAATTTTAAATAAGCTGATTATGTGAGAAAAATTACAAATCACCTCTATAACAGTGGTAGTAACAAAAATCTCAATAAGAATCCCATTAAAAAAGTCTTGAAAGAGGTCGATTGCACTATAAAATATAGTGATGTTGTTAAAGTATCTAAAGTTTTAGGTCAAGAATAGTTATGTTGAGATTAGAATTGTTTAGATTTATATTTTCTTGCCCTCTTGTAAAAATATTTTTACTTTTAATTTATATTTGTCCCGTGAGCTCAATCCAACATGATGAATAGTAATTGAGATTAAATTCTACTTTAGAGGAATGTTATACACATCTATAGGGAAATTATTATTCTTGACCTTTGCATCAAGGGAGTAATTGTATTTCAATTTCTTATATAATACACATTAGAATAAAGCAAAGTCATTATGTATTTTTTATTAAAAATTTTGTGAGGGAATTATGTTTTATACGTTGATATAATTATACAATTTATACGTGTAGAATATTTATACGATATGTGTTTCCATTTTTTTATACACACATGTAGGGAAAACCTTCTTCATAGCCTTCGCGTGAAGGTTGGAACTATATTTCAATTTCTATTAGATTGTGTTTTAAAATGAATGTAAAGTGATTATGTAACTTTTTTCAAGCTTTTTTGTGAGGGAATTTTGTTCTATACATTGATATAATTGTACAAGTTCATTCCAATCAATGGAATTCTAATAATTAGAAACAAATGTACAATGTTTATACAATTGAATTTTAGAGACATGTTTTCATTTTGTTATACACACATGTAGGGAAAACCTTCTTCTTAGCCTCCTTGTGAAGGTTGGATATGTATTTTAATTTCTATTAGACTACACTTTAGAATGAATGGAGAGCGATTGTGTAATTTTTTTTCGAAAATTTTATGAGAGAATTATTTTCTAACATTGATATAATTGTACAATTTCATTCCAATCAATGCAATTCAAATATTGAGAAACACACGTAACAATGTCTATATAATTGTATTTCAAAGATATGTTTTCAATTTGTTATACACACTTGTAGGGAAAGCCTTCTTCTTACGCTTTGCTTCAAGAGTGGAAATGTATCTAAATTTATATTATACTATGCTTTAAAATTAACATAGAGTGATTATTTTGACTACAGAACCTGACAAATCCTTTCTAATAAATGATTTAAATTCTTCCAAAAAATGAATTCTTATATGAATTTTGTATCTTGTGACATCATCACATCATTAGTTATAGTAGCCCTTATGTTATCATTATGTCTTCCATGAGACTATATTAGTTGGGGGTTAACATTTTCTGGAAGTCAAGAAAGTTTAATGATTGATGTTTGGCAAGGCTTTCCAAGTATCCAATGTATAGTGAAAGTATTATAGAATCTTCATTTTCATATAATCCTACCTGTCATAGTGATGAGATGTAGTCCAATTGATCCATTACCCATTGCAAAAAGAGCATCTAAACATCAAACTACCAAGCAATATTGAGTTTTTTTTTAGTATTTAAAATTAGTTCAACAATATTAATTTTTGTGTCGATGTTTCAAATTTATAATAAGACTCATCGTCATGATAAAATCCACATAGAAAAGAAAGAATAAAGGATAATAAACATGGAATGGAATGATAATATATGAGAATGAGCCGACTAAACAACCCTAAAATTAATTACCAGGATATTTTTTTTATTAATATGGATATTTTACTCTAGATAACGTATTAGTAATTTATTAAGAATAATTATTATTAATGATAAAGTTAATAATCATTATTATTAATATTATTTATTATTAGTAGTAGTATTAATTGTTGATTAATATTAATAATAAATTTAATGAATAATAACACTAACAAAGCTAATAATTATTATTAATTTTATAAGTTAATGATAATTATCAATAATAATTATTATTATTATTAGACTTAATTAATGATATTATTAATAAAGTTTATTATTAGGGAAGTTAGGGTTAATTATTATTATTGTATGTTAATGATGCTTAAAATAGATCATTATTATTAATTTTATAAGATAATGATAATTATCATTAATAATTATTATTATTATTAGATTTAATTGTTGATATTATTAATAAAGTTTATTATTAGGAAAGTTAGGGTTAATTATTATTATTGTATGTTAATGATGTTTAAAATGGATATGCTAAATTATGTTTACCCTAAATATTAATTTATACTAACAACCAAAGACCATCAACCTTAAGTATTTCCAGTGCTTGATTGATAATATTTATAATCTAGATATTTATTTAATGTCAATCTAGATCCTTGGTTTTAGATCCTACAAATTATGCTTAATATATATTATTAAAATTAAATAAATAAAATGAATGAATGAATTAAATGGATTGAGGGATCACTATTTTATTGAAGAAGTTAGTAACCTTTAGAATTAATATTTTCACATTTAAATTGATGGTATCACATAATAGAGTTAAAAAAATAAAATTAGAGAGTACTGTAATTTGTATTTTAATTTTAATTTATTATATTTTTAAACTAATCAAATTTTGAGAGTTATATTTTTTTTTACACTTTGATACTATTCCTTATTGTGTCGTATGCTTATATCATGTTGAATATTGAAGGAATTACTTGTGTATTTCATAGTGAACATTATATCACTAAAATATATAGAAGATGGTGATCTTAATTTTAAACGAATGTATTAGTTTAAATGTGATTGAATTAATTAATTGCATTAATTTCATTGAGTATTATTGGATTTAATTTATTTCAGTATCTAATAATGGATTACATTCACTTATACAAAGGTATAATGGAATATGTAAGAGAGTAAAATATTCAAGAACAAAGAGCACGACCAAAAATACAATTGGTGCAAGTGTTAATTGGCCAACTAAAGGTATATGGACAAACAAATGTTGATACAATGTTATTCACTTATGAATTAATTCCTAATCCTATTTCATTGATTGCACTAGATGCATTGATTTCAATGTAGATGTTGATTTCTAATGTTATTTGGTTGTTTGCACTAGATGCATTGATTTCAGTGTAGATGTTCATTTCTAATAATATTTGATTGCTTGCACTATATGCATTTATTTCAGTATATATGTTGATTTCTAATCCTTTTTATTTTTGTACTAGATGCATTGATTTCAATGTCGATATTGATTTCTAATTCTATTTGAATGCTTGCACGAGATGCATGGATTTCAATGTAGATGTTGATTTTTGATTTGATATAAAAGATGTATGATATGCATTAATTTCTAAGTAATTATATTAATGGTGTGCATTGATTTTCATGTAAGAACCTAAAATTATTGACAACATACATTGATTTCTGTGTTATAATAATTCAACCATACATAAAATACTTTAATTTTAAAATTAAATAAAAAATTTTCTTCTTGAAACTATAAACTATTTTTAATTGACTGCATTCTTATTATTCCCATTTTTCATCATTCAACATTGTTAGTCACTTTGCATTCAAAAGAGGTAATAGAAAACAACTACCATTTAAAATTACTTGGGGTTTAACACTCCAGAAGAAAGAAAGAACTTGTGGTGCGCGCAATGGACTTCACCATTATTGCTTGACAATTGTATAAATTAGGTGTGGATGAGGTCCTGCGAAGGTATGTCTTGGAGTATGAAAGGCGTGAAATTCTCAATGAATCTCATGGAGGCATTGTCAGTGGTCATTATGCAGGAAAGGCCACTGTGAAAAAGATCTTGTGAGTTTGGTTGTGGTGGCCCAGGCTTCACAATGATGCCTATTCTCACTGTCGTGCATGTGATGTTTGTCAGAGCACGATAAAACCTTCACGTAGGGATGAGATGCCCTTGAATCCACATCTGGCACTATAAGCTTTTGAGAAATGGGTTATTGATTTTTTGGGACCTATTAATCCTCCAGGAAGAAAGAGTGGTGTGCGCTACATCATCACTACGACAGATTATGTAACCAGATGGGCTGAAGCCAAACCGGTGAAGGATTGTACTATTGATACAATTGTGCAGTTTATTTTTTAGAATATAGTGATTCGATTTGGTTTTCCTAAGATTATGGTCAGTGATCATGGTACACATTTTGTAAATGAAACTATTGAAGCATTGACTAAAGAATTCAAGATGCGTCATCAGAAGAGATCTCCTCATCATCCTCAGGAAAATGGCGCAGTTGAAGCTTTCATTGGACAGTTGTACAAATTAGGTGTGGATGAGGTCCTACGAAGTTATGTCTTGGAGTATGAAAGGCGTGCAATTCTCAATTAATCTCATGGAGGCATTGTCGGTGGTCATTATGCAAGAAAGAACACTACACATATGATCTTGCGAGCTGGGTTGAGGTGGCCCACGCTGCACAATTATTCCTATGTGCATTTTCGCGCATGTGATGTCTGTCAGAGGACGCGAAAACCTTCGCACAAGGACAAGATTCCCTTGAATCCACAGATGGCATTGAAAGCTTTTGAGAAGTGGGTTATTGATTTTTTTGGACCTATTGATCCTCTAGGAAGAAAGAGTGGTGTGCGCTACATCATCAGTGAGACAGATTATGTAACCAGATGGGTTGAATCCAAACCAGTGAAGGATTGTACTATTGATATGGCTGTGCAATTTATTTTTTAGAATATAGTGAATATGTTTGGTTGTCCTAAGAACCTGATCAATGATGAGGGTACGAATTTTGTAAATGACACTATCAAATACTTGACTAAATAATTCAATATGCGTCATCAGAAGATCTCTCCTTATCATCCTCAAGAAAATGGCACAGTTGAATATTTCAATAAGATCTTGGAGACCGCACTCACTAAGGTATGCAATTCTAATGTATGTAAAAGGAAGAGAAAACCTTCACACAAGGATGAGATTCCCTTGAATCCATAGATGGCACTGAAAGATTTTGAGAAGTGGGTTATTGATTTTGTGGGACCTATTAATCCTCTAGGAAGAAAGAGTAGTGTGCGCTACAACATCAGTGAGACAAATTATGTAACCAGATGGGCTGAAGCCAAACCAGTGAAGGATTGTACTATTGATATGGTTGCACAGATTATTTTTTAGAAGATAGTGACTTGGTTTGGTTTTCCTAAGATTCTGATCAGCGAGGAGGGTATGCATTTTGTAAATGACACTATCAAAGACTTGACTAAATAATTCAATATGCGTCATCACAAGAGATCTCCTTATCATCCTTAGGCAAATGGTCCAGTTGAATATTTCAATAAGATCTTCTAGAACGCACTCACTAAGGTATGCAATTCTAATAGAAATTATTGGGATTAGCAAGTTCCTGTAGTTCTCTGGGCCTACAGGACTACTTGCAAAAAGTTGAATGGGAGGACAACTTTTAGGATGGTATATCGGCAAGATTTTGTGTTGCCCATGGAGTTCATTGTTCCTAGTCTAGGCATTGAAACATTTACCAATATTGCTAAAGAAGATGCTCTAGAGGACCAGTTTTCATAGTTGGTTGCTTTGGAAGAAGATCGGTTTATTAGAAATTGTCACTAGTAGGTTCAAAAGGTGCGTGAAAAAGCCTGGCATGATAGGCATATCAAGAAAAAGGTGTTCAAGGAGGATTATTTGGTCTTACTATAAGACAACAAGTTTTCACACCACCCAGGTAAATTGAAGATGCATTGGCTAGGGCCCTATGTTGTTAAGAAAATCACCAATCGCGGACCAGTGCGCCTGGACACGTTGAGTGGTGAATCCCTTCCAGGATATATCAATGGAAGTCGTCTAAATCCATACATGGATGGCCCTGTGCCTAGCAAATGACAATATGGCTGGAGTATCAGACTTGTGCAGATGAGATGGCGAATGCACAGTAAGGTGCGGCACGCGCACGGTTTCTACACCAAGAGATTGACTATTGCGCAGAACTGTCAAAAACTAGTTGTTGGAATAGTAAAACTAGATAAGAAAGATTTATTACCGTTTTTAGGAGTGTCCAAGATGCATTTAATGAAGGGATTTTTCCATATTTGGGACCATTTTTTTAGTAATGGAGCCTCATTAATGGATAAGGATTCGTTGAAGATGCGCCAAAAGTATAAATATGACCTATGGGGTTGCAATAGTTCCCTTTTCATTTCGAGATATTTTTATGCTTTGATATTTGTGTTTGCCATTGCATTTTATATGTCTATGTATGGTTTGGACCTAGGGTTTGAGGACGCATTTCTTTGAGTAGGGTTAGGGTACGTAATTCAGGGCACAATGATAGCCACAAAACCAGGTGATGACCCTGTTGCACCGAAAGTACCTATTATAGAAACTCCTATGCCATCAAAGATAAAGAAGGGGAAATCCTCTAGAACACGTAGGTCTCCCAGAGAAAATACCCCAAGACCGTGCCATTCATCGAGATAGAAAATTAAACGGCCCGTGATAGAATTTCCGGAGACAATTGAGGAAGGAGACGAAGAAGTAGTAGAAGTAGCCCCATTCTTGCAGATGCCAAGTTGTATTGCACCGCGCAAGCCTACTGTCAAAGCGTCGAAGGACTTGGATAAGGTGCGCATGAGCATCCAAGTTCCTTTGATCCTGAATAATGTTCCCATGGAAGGGGATATGCTTGCAAAAATCCCACAACTGTGGTTTGATGACTAAGACATTGCAGATGTCGAAAAGTTTCTCGAGCTCACTCCAGAGCTCTATTTGGACCAAATTAATTATGAAGGGGACGTGGTACGTTCGTGCCAAAGTAGGGAATTCTAGGTCTACATAAGGCATTCCTACTCAATTTCTTGCAAATACCTCATTTTGGGCGCAGTCCCATCAATGATATATGCACTAGAAAGTTTTTGGCATTGGTCCATGGTGATGCACTATGGTTAGGAGAGTGCATCCCCATTAATGTGGAATTTATTCATAGAATAACAGGTCCACTTAATAAGGGGGTTGACCCTATATGTAGACCTATTGTTTTGGGGCTGACCCTATTGCAGACTTTAGAGGTAAAGCGCAAGAGAAAGCGGTGGCGGATCAGATCAAGAAAAAATACGATGTCACTCACAAGTCTCGAGGGTTCATGGTGGAGGAGATCAATGACCCCACTATACATTTTGGCACACTCATCTTGGCCTGTAAGGTGATGTGTAAATGCAGGCCCAAGGAGGTTCCTACGCATGTGATTGCGCTAGCCGGAAGATGTGAAAAGGGAGTCATATACAACTATTGCAGGTACCTCTGTAAGAAATTCATAGATAATGTGCACGAGGCACAGGAGGAGGAAATCCCTTCGAGTATGTGGCTCTTGTTACTGATTACACTTATTGGATGGAGAACCCCTGAAGACACACAGTTCCCTAAAGTTGAAGAGAAAACGTGTGAAGCCCTGTGCTACGTAAAAATTTGGAACTCATCTGACTCGATGCACACAAAAGAGAATAAAATATTTTGGGTTTTATATGATGCAACACTGAACCAAGTAGTGTAGTCCCAGCCTCGACTGTCACCTACCCTGTACAATCATTACAAAATGGTAGCTGAATTTAAGGCTACATTTCACAATATAAATATCCGCGCGAAGGGCGCTGTAGAGGGTGTCTGTTATGAAATTCCCTATCTGGTAACTAAAGATGATCTAATCAGAGTGAAAATAGAATGGCAACTGGCCTGGTTGACCCCACCTACACATTCTCACACTACAACAAGTAAATCCACGAAGAAAGATACAGAAAATCCTGCAGAAACCAAGACAGCGACAACGAGGGTTACAAAGAAACCTACTGAGAAGGAACCAACACCCACTACGAATAGATAAACCGATGACACAATGACAGTTCCAGATAAGAATGGCTCCATGCCTGAGGAGACTAAAGAATTGGAAACATCAATTGGCACTAAGTGTCGTGCTCAGGCCTTGGGTGGATCGCGCAAGAAGCAGAAGGGATCTAAGAAGGCAGGATAGGAGGTCCTGACGCTCATAGAGGATGACCTCAAAGAGATCGTGAACATCGTTACCTCTGCAACGGAAGATCGATGCACTAACATGGAAGTCCAATACAAATATGCATTGGATATTGTACAAGTCAAGTTGCAGGAATTAAATGTTCAGGCGAGCTAGATTCAGGAAAACGTGATTCAAGCAAGCCAAACTAGTGCACATGTTACACACGCACAACCATCGGATTTTTCCTTTTCAGCATCAGGGGATACGTTATTTTTCCACATCCCCCTGCTAGCAATACATATGGAATTTAACTAGTGTGCTCAATTTTCTTGTACAGGTGATATTCATGTTAATATTTCATTGTTTCCTATAGGTAGATTACATTTTCTTCATTGAGTAATCACATATGAGCTCCAATACCAAGAATCGACTGCACAGACAAAGATGAGAGATGCACAGCAGCAAGTTGCACAAGCACACCAGCAGCAAAAACAAGCAAAAGTAGCTTGCAGAGAAGCAGAGGCCCAATGTAATGTGCTGGAGGCTAAGATCAGTCAGGGTTGCCATGACATTCCAGTTGTCTTGGCCACAACTGCACCTATTGAGAATTTAGAGGGATTGGCTGCTATAGTTAAAGAAGCACGCACAAAAGTACAAACCATTCGAATGAAGTATAAGCAACAAATTGTGGACCTCCAAACCAAATTGTAGTCGAAAACACCACCAAAGGTTCGCACGAAGAGAGTAGCAGAAGTCAAGGAGGCACATGATAGCATTACTGATGTGGTCACCCAGTGTGAAAACTCATTGAACGAGGCCATGGATATTTGGGCCTCTATCTAGAATGATCTGGTCATGTAGCAGTTACACGATGCACTCAATAAGAAGGAGTAGCAGTTTGAAGAGATCAAAACAGTTACGCCTACATTAGTCTTTATTGTTGGTGTCTGAGTGTGAATAAACCATTCAACCCTTTTTCCACATTAATTTATCAATCTGGGTGCGTACATTATTTCAAGGTAACGCACAAGTTATATGCAGGAGCAATGGCACAAGCCAATATTAATCACAAATTTAACAACTAAAATAAACAAGAGCCACTGTGATAGTGATTAAAGATAAATTTCAGAGCTACAAAAGCATTAACAACAATTGAAGAAAAATACCATAACAACAGATAAAAATACTCAAACAGAAATGTGATAACAACACACAGAAATAATGCAGCACCTGTTCAGAAGAGTGGGCCCAACTCTCTGACTAGGCTTGCGATAGATTCACAACTTACAAGTAGAATAGTAAAATGGCTTTCATTCAATTAATTAACAATATTCTATTACAAAATTGATCTCTTACACGCTAACCCAATTCATAGCCCTGAGACCCTTCTTATACAATTGTTCCGAAAATTGTCTCCCCAATATGACAACTAATATCTACAAGTATAAAATTGTTACACCAACCAAATTAGTTGCACAGAGAAAACCAAGAAAGGTCTGAAATTGGTCTAGAGTAGGTTTGGAATATTTTATGGTGTTACAACGATATCAAAATGGCAATGTGAACTCGGAGTTGCCCCTGTGACTTGCAGATGTGACCCTTTAACTGTCGGATCTGTGGCAATGATAGAATTAGTACTCGCGTAGGAAAAATCCCCATGACTATTATTTCATTAATTAAACATTCCAAATAAGACAATGGAAGGGGGTTTACCTTGTGCATATAGACCATTTAACGAATATTAATGATACAAATAAGTGAAAGAGTGGGTGAAAATGGGAGAGAAAAGTATGCAGATTTGGTACCCAACATCTCCCCCTAACTGGTCTATCTACATGTTCTCATGCACCTCGTCGTCTTTTCAGTTCTGGGTTGGACTGACTGTGGTCGACATGAAATTGAGCAAGGTCATATTCTTCGGCCATCTTTGTTCCAGGGGGTTTATACCCCTCTGTCAGGACGATATCCTTCTACCAATATTCGCTTATAGTGTATGTTGGAGTATATTGATCTGATGGAAACTAAATGAGGGGGAACTGAAACCTTATCCCCATCCATTATACCCTACAAGTATGAATACATGCAACAAAATGTGGCACTCTTTTTAATGCCCGTGCAAAATTGGGTGCCTCAAAAGGTTCCCAGTTTCTGACAGTTGATGACGATAGCATCCATCTCCTTTCAAAACTATCAAGAGCTTCATTCTGAAAAGAAACTACCTGTCTGACACAGAGGTCAGCACACCACTTATGTGTTACCAGTATATGTTCCTTATGTCCCTCAATCTGTAAAAAGGTAGTGTTCTTGTTATAAATATTCATTTCCTGACCATGCTCCCTCCTTATCATCAATGGCCTTATAACTTGATTTTATTCAAAAGTATCAACAACTTTCCCCCATTTAACTTGGTTGATAGTATAGGAGGTGAAGGCTCTCATCTAAATATCCCCCACAAATGGAACAAGATTGAAGGTATGATCATCCTTCAAGAAATAATTATGCATGTAAAGTTTTGCACATCAAGTGTTGACCCACAAAATCATGGATTTTCAAAATACGAAGGAACTGTATCGGATCCTTAATCTCATGGCTGATCTCCTTGTAAATACTTTCTAGGAAAAATAAAATGACCTACTCATGACGAAATAAAGCATAACTATGGGTAGGAGGTCTACAGGCCATTACCTGTTGCGCCAAGGTAAACATCTTCTCTTTATCTACTTTCAGCACTTGTACCTTCTCCTCTAAGTCCTCCATCTTACCCTGTTGTTTTTCTTGCCTCCGTCATGCTCTATATAACTGGTCTATATACCCAGTAATAATCCCAGTGGCCTTCTCCTGAACCCTCTTTGTCTCTTTCTTATGTTCATTTGCGACAGATTTCCATTTCTGAATTTCGACAGCCAGGAAGAATTCTTCGGCTTCAAACAGATGTTCGATAGGTCTATTTTGTGTGGCAGCAGAGGAAACCTCGACCTTGGGTTTCACGGCCTTCCATTTATATTTTTTTACTTTTTTGTTCAACCAAGATACTTGATTCCTTAGTTTTAGAACTTCCTTCTTCACCTGCATGGTCTCGTTAAACTGAAGTTGATACCTTCTTTTGAGAGGTGATATCCTATTTTCATATTGTTATATACATTCTTGCTTAATAGTGAATTAGTCTCCCAGCCCTACAACAGGTTCAAAAGGTGGTGGGCCACTGTTAACAACATCAACTAGATTTTATACCGGGTCTTCTTTACTCAATTCCCTTTCTTCAGGAGCACTCCCCTTTTCTTCTTTCATTAATTCAGGAATTTTTGTCACCTGGTCAGTGCCTTCATCGGCCATTCTCTGCTGCAATGTTTCTATGAAATTCCCTTCTTCATTTTGAGCTTCAGGATGCCCCTGCTAAGAATCAACGAGCGATGGACCAACAACGGCCATATCCTTCCTTGAATCGACAAACTTCAGTATTGGCGGGACAATAATCTCTTTTATTAAACATTGGGGAGAACGAAAACCCCTTTCTCCTCTTGGAATCATAGTCTGAAAAGGATAATGGAGAGTATATTTTACCTGCTCTATGTTCTTCTTATCTGCCACCTCTGATTCCTTTTCTCCATCGCCTTTGTTTCTTAATTGGGCCAAGCCCCCTTCACACATTTCTTATTTGTCTACAGTTGACACTGGTTCTTGTGGAGTAGTGTCAACCTTGAGGGTTGTTCCTTCCACTTTTTCCTATCCTGATTGAGTCGGAGGTGGTTCTTGTGTGACACCCCTACCTATTTCAACATCCAAATCCGTTTGGGCAAGTGATGTTGTTTCTTGCGTAACAACATCACTTGCCAGCACTTTGACTGGTATTCCTTCTCCCTGTGCTTCATTAATGAAAGTCGATTTTTTTGGGATAGTATCAAATTCATCCCCTATCTCCATGATTCCTTCATCAATAGGTTCCACAGGCGAGGTTGGTTCTTGTGTGACAGCCTCGACTCTATCACCATTTTTTTCTTCCATTTCCATTTCTTTTGGTGCTTCCTCTTCTTCCTCCATTTCCTCCTACTCTTCCTCTTCTACTGAATCAACCGGAGGTGCTGGTTCTTCTTCCATTTCCTCCTGCTCTTCATCTTCTGTTGAATCAACCGGAGGTACTGGTTCTTCTTCCATTTCCTTTGGCTCTTCCTCTTCTACTGAATTAACTGGAGGTGCTGGTTCTTCGCCATTTCCTCCAGCTTTTCCTCTTCTGCTGAATTAATCAGAGGTGTCGGTTCTTCTTCCCTTCCCTCTGGCTCTTCCTCCTCTATTTAGTTAGCTAGAGGTGTTGGTTCTTCCTCCCTAGTAGTGATTACAGCTGCTACTTCCTCTTCTGATAGTTCACAGAGCTCTACCCAGGGAAATTGGAATCGGGCCATTGCATGCATAACCAACAAATGAACCAGTCCATGATTGGTGAGGACTTCTAGCACCTGGTGCGAACTTTGAGCAGACTATGCCATGAGTTGGAGATGTTTCAATAAAAATAAAGGCATGTTTAAAGATTGAACCTGTTCTTGCAGGAATTGAAGATCGGCCAGGCTTTTGAAATGGTACTTGAACAGAGTTGTAGACCATCCTTCGTATGTTATATATTTCATCACAAAGTCTGCTACCTCATTCCATGGATATGGTAAATATTTACGATCATACCCTCTCCCATACTGGACAACGCTTTCCCCAGCAAAAACAGTCCAGGAAACTCTGGTAGGGGAATCCTCCGAGCAAACCACTATTTTCCTTGTCGTGTTAGCCCATTAACTTCTGCAGTGGCTTCTTCTATGACAGGAATTTCTACTCCTCTGACCCAAGAGCGATTTCCAACCAAATTTAGCGCAAACTCTATCATGGTTCCTTTGTCGAATCCTTGAAATATATTAAAATAGATATCCCATCCTGCATTGATGAAAACTTTCCACACATCTACATTACTACGGAGCAAAATTGTATCTTCGGGTTCATGTCGCACAACCAGTCCACCCATCCTGTAGACATTGTAACAGCACTTTGGACGCAACAGACCATTGGAAGGAGTGATGGCTACCAATTTCGGCAAAAACAACATGGTGAAAAGTGAAGTGAAATAACGGTAAATATGGCAGATGATTTCTCAGGAAATGAAGAAAATCATGGCAAATTATGGTTATTGCGATGAATTAGATGGTAATTATTTCGCATGAATCAGAAAGGACTGATCGGTTGGCAACATGTGCACATTGCTAATCCCAATACTTGTTAATGATTATACAAAATACGATGAAGTTCGTGGAGCATACCAACAGCATAATTTTTAATAATGGCTTTGAAATAATCATTGGTGTGGTTTTAACTACGTCTTCGTTTAGTTATGATAGCACCCCCCCCCCCCCGTAACTTAAAAATAGTCTTCCACGGCATCAATTTCTTTTCCACAGAATATTTAATTAAATCCATAAGAGTCGATGGAGACGTACCTGGAAACCTGCCTGAGGGAGGTGACATTTGGCAGAATAGCGACAAAGTAACGATGCTGACGAAGTAACCGCATAGGCAGAGTAACAGCGTTGGTAGAGTAACAGCATCACGAAGTATCAGCATCCAAGGAGTAACAACATCAAGGAGTAGCAGCATCACAGAGTATCACCATCCAATGAGTAACAGCAACGAAGGAGTAACAACATCACAAAGTAGCAACATCCAAGGAGTAACAACATCACGAGTAGAAGCATCCGAGGAGTAACAGCATCCCGAGTAGCAGCATCCAAGGAGTAACAACATCCCGAGTAGCAGCATCCAAGGAGTAACAACAACCAAGGAGTAACAACATCATGAAGTAGAAGCATCCAAGGATTAATCGCATCACAAGTAGTAGCATCTAGAGTAAAAACACCCAAGGATAAACAGCATTCGATACATAGAAAATTTTGGGGAGTAACAACAGTATGAGTAGCAGCATCCGGAGTAACAACACCCCAAGGATTAAAAACATCTTATACTTAGAAAATTTTTGGGAGTAACAACAGTAGCAAAGTAACAACATCCAAGGAGTAACAACATCCGATACTTAGGAAATTTCTAGCTCCGCAGCATTGCACCTCAGTAGTAGCTCCTGCAAAAAGACAACAAGTAAATAGTAACAGTATTTATTTATTTATTATTATTATTTCTTTCTTTTTTTTTCTTTTTTTTTTTTTTATACCAAGGATGCAGAGGAAGAATTCTCTGCACTAACAACCTTCAGACTAGATTTCTCAAAGAGATGTTTAATGAAGACATCCTCTGAGGTTGGAAGGTGATAAAATCTCAAGCGATGTCCATTTTCTATGAAAGAAGCATGTGTAACGTCAATTTTGACCAGTCTGAATGTTCCATTATCAAATACAACATCCACTTCGTAAGGCCCCATCCAACGAGTGAAAATATTTCCTTTAAAATCCCTAAAACTTGAGTCATAAATTAATGCCCAATCTCCTCTATGAAACACCTTATTTTTTATAAACTTATCGTGCCATTTCGTCATCTATTGTTGAATAGCACTAGTCCTCTGAAAAGCTATCGAACGTATTTCATCTAGAATAATGTCTTTCGAATTAATCACATAATAAGGATTTGAAAAAATCCTTATTATGTGATTAATCCAAAAGACATTAGACCAAATCCTTATTATGTGATTAATCCAAAAGACATTGACCAAATCCTTATTATGTGATTAATCTGAAAGACATTATTCCACATTATGGATCACAAAAGTCTTATATCTAAATTATTTCATCTAATTCATTAAGTTGATCCAGCCAGTATTTTTGGGCATGCGACAGGTCCAACCCTAATTTAAGAGTTGTTCTAAGCGTACTAATCTCAAATTATATCAAGAAAAACGAGGATTTACCATAAACCAACTTAAATGGTGAAAACCCAGTTGTGTTCTACCATGTTGTTCTATATTCCCAGAGAGCTTCAGGCAGCTTTTGAGCCCAATCCTGATGATGGTGTGCCACAGTATTTGTCAAGATATTTTCCAATAGCTTGTTTGTGCTTTCCACTTGTCTATTCGCCTGGGGGTCGTATGGAGATGTCACCCTGTGCTTGACCCCATATTTCTGCATAAGCCTCACTATCATGTGTGACGTGAATTGTGCTCCTCCATCTGAAACAATCTCCCTCAGAGTACCATATCAAGAAAAAATATCTTCAAATAGAAAATCTGAAACCACCTGTTCTTTTTCTTGTGCAATAGCTTTGGCTTCTACCCACTTAGTCACATAATCGGTGCAAACCATGATGTGAACCTTTTTTTTGGAAGGTGGGTTAAAAGGTCCAAAAAAATCGATAGCCCACTTCTCAAAAGGCTCAAGGACTACCTGGGGTTGTAAAGGAATTTCATCAAATCGACCAGGCTGCCCCATGCGCTGGCAACTATCACACCTTCAGACATAATTTCGTGCATCATTGAAGATATAAGGCTAGTAATATCCCATTTGTAACACCCTATGGGTTGTTCTTTTATCTGCAAAATTCCCTCCACAAGGACCATCATGAGCAGCCTTTAGCACTTCATAGATATCATCCTCAAGTACACAACGTCGAACCTGTTGATCGTCTCCTGTATGAAAAAGGTATCCTGCCATCCAGGAATATCGAGCACTATGATTAATAATTCTTCGTTGTTCCCTATATGAAAAATGACGGGGCACCTTCCCTGCAGAAATATAGTTAGCAATAACTTCATACCACGGAGGATTAGTAGAAATTGTGAAAATATGCTCATCTGGAAAAATATCTTCTATGGGTGTGCCTTCATCATCATTATCCATTATGGACAAAAAATCAACAACTACGTTATCCTTTCCTCATTTATCTACTATTGTGATATCAAATTATTGAAGCAATAGCAGCCATCTTGTAATGCGACCAGGAGTGATAGGTTTATTCATCAAATACCTTATTGTTGAATGATTATTATGTACTAACGTAGTATACCCAGTGATATAGTGTCAGAACTTGTTGATATCATAGATGACAACAAGGAATTCTTTTTCAGTCACCATGTAATTTAACTCAACAAGAGTCAAATTCTTGTTGACATAGTAAACTGCATACAGTGTCTTGTCTACCTGCTATCCTAAGACTGCTCCCACTATTGTCTGAGAGGCATCAGCATGTATATGAAATGGTAATTCCCAATCAGGTGCTCAAAGGATCAGAGCTTTGCAAACCAGTTCACAAAAGCTATTTCACAGTCCTTTGTCCATAAAAAATCTGCATCTTTTGTTAACAACTGAAAAAGTGGATGTGCTAGTTTAGAAAAAAATTCTATAAAGTTTCTATAATATCTAGCGCAACTGATAAAGCTACGTACCTATGTGGGTGTCTTAGGTATGGGGAAGTGCAATATTACCTCTACTTTGGCAAAATCAAATCGAATTCCAGCAGCCGAGAGAAAATTTCCCAATATTATTCCTTCTTCCCTCGTCATGTGACATTTAACTATACTAAGAGACACATGGGTAAGTTTACATCTCTTGAGTAATTTTTCCAGATTTTCCAATCCTTCTTCAAATGAATTCCCATATTGAGTAAAATCATCCATATATATTTCAACACTGTCATCGACTAAATCAGAAAAAATTCCCAGAATTTCCCTCTAGAATGTCACAAGCATATTACACAGACCAAATGGGAGAACCTTGTATGCAAAGGTCCCCCATGGGCATGTAAAGGTTGTCTTATCTTGGTCCTCCGGAGCTATATGGATTTGATTATACCCGCTAAACCCGTCTAGGAAGGAGAAAAAATTCTTCCCAGCCAGGGTGTCCAGGACTTGGTCAATGAATGGCAAAGGGAAATGGTCTTTTTGAGTTGCCTTGTTTAGTTCTCTATAGTCCACCAAATCCACCATTTACCATTATTTTTGGGAATGATAAACAACAGGGACACCCATTGGTTGTCTGAGATGGGGTAAATAAATCCTACATCCAATAATTTCTGAAGTTCATCCTGGAAAATGTTCTTTAGAGCGAGATTCATTCTCTGTTGGGGCTATCTCATAAGACGGAAATCTTCCTTAATGTAAATATGATGAGTAAATAAACTAGCAGGAATCCCCTTCATGTCGGTATAATCCCAGGCGAAGGCTTCCTTATGGTTTCAAAGAACTTTTAGGAGCTTTTTTTTCTGGGATTCTGACAGATTCAGGTTGATGTTCAGTGTTTTTCCTATTTCACTTTCAATAGGAATACTATCATGGGATGAATTTGTAGGGATGTCCTCAATTTCAACTTCTGGTTCAATACTTTTGTGTGTTTCACAGCTCATGGAAAATTCTAAAATATGACGAGTCGAATCAGAAACAGAACAGGAATCATTAATATAAGTGTTAATGGTATCATCCTCAGTTTCTATTTTCAATTGAAGGGCCTACCTAATGGTAAGGACAGGTATAATTTCTTCATTTGTAGGTTCAAATTCTCCCATTGGTAGAGGTTTCCGCTTGTCTAATGGTTTCTTTGATGGACTTGGCTCCGCACGAGGATAGAGAGTGAGGTTCTCTGTAACTGTCCCATTTGATATAACCATATTTCCAGCTCGAAACCCAATATAGGTATTCGCAGTTGTGAGCCAAGGTCTTCCCAAAATCAAGAGATGACCACCGGCTGGGATCATGTTTGTAATACAAGGAGGTCCACAGGATAGTGCCATGAATCCACCAAAATAGTAACGTCTTCCAACTTTCCTACTGGTCGGCTTAATTTTTCTAAGACCCAATGCATTCATTGTTTCGCAGGTAATAATGTTTATGGAAGCACCCAAATCTACCAGTATATTTGGTATTTCAACCCCATTAATTTGTATCGTTATAATTGGGTTCCCTGGGTCCCCATATTTTATAGGCATGGATTTTCCCAGCATGATGTTAGACAATCTGCCCAGCACATGGATGGTCAACAGATCCCTTGATTTCTTTCCAGGTTCCTTAGAACAATATTCTTTGAGATTTTTTTGCATATATAAGTACGTCCCTCACATCTTGGAGCAGGGGAATTTTAACAAACAGATTTTTTAATTCTCCTAGAAAATCAAATTATGCTTGAGGGCTCTATTTACTCAGGGTAAATATTTCAGGATATGGTGGATTAATTGGACATCCCTGGTTAACAAGAGGTTGGGGAGGTGTTTTATTTATAATGTTTTGGTCTGGTTTATCCCCAACCATTTTTTGTTCTAGTTCCATAACTTCATTGCAACTTGTTCAATGATAATAGGTGAAGTTGGAGCATTCACTACCCACCCGGATTGTAAGTTTATGTCATTAAGCCCTGTGGTAGAAATTCTATATGATGAAAGGTTGACAGTGTCAGCTTTTTGAACCCCTTTATTGTTAGGATTCGGATTGGGTTGGATAGGAAGTTGAGGTCGAAGGGGTGGATTACCTAGAGATACATTGGAAGGAAACTGAACTTGTTGTTTTGGCATTGATTGGGGAAACTGTCCAGTAGGAGAGGGTCCACGCCAGTTCTAAGCCCATGAAGGATTCGAACTAGTCTGGGGAAACCATTTTTTCCATGGTGGACATTGATATTGAGACCACATTGGTGAAAAAGGTACAAACTAGGGACCCATATTAAAATATTGAGACAGGTCCTGAGGCATACCTAGATTCATATTTGATGGTCGGGGCTACCATGGCTTCTTCAATCCCATGAAATTCAGTTGATCCATCGCGCTCTCTTCACTTGCTCCTTGAAAAACTGCCTTCAATCCTAGTAAGGAAGGGCACAAGCTATGCCGCATAATCCTGTTCGCAAATTTCACAGGCTTCAACTGTGTTCAATGGGAATTCCTTCAGCAGATGCTTCTTTCTGCACTGAGGAAAGAATATACCATAGTCTTTTCCAACTCCATTTGTTTCTGCTTGACTTGTAAAGTGTCCATATGGGCAGATAATGTACTTAGGATATCAATCCTCAAGTTATCCAGTATATTTCTGATTTCAACCTTTGTGACCCCTCCACCAGAAGTTTTTGATGATCTAATTCCTTATCCATTTCTTTGTAATATTCCCAAATTTTCACCTGATATTTGGAATATTAGAGTTCTTAAATTTCTTAATGAATTAGGTAAATAAAAGGGTGGAGGGAACCACAATCCTCAATACGAATAATTATCCACTTTTTGTATGTGAATGTGGATTAATTAAGCCTAGATCTGCATAATGAGGTAGTTGAGCAACTACTAATGTGAATGGAATCAGATATTATGTCTCATTAATTGAGATAGATCATGGAGGTTGATACAGTCAACTAAGATCTTGAAGATGTCAAACAGAAGATCATGGAAAATTCATGATAAAGTGATGGAGGATGTTGTGCAATCCAAGCACACATGATGGAGAGGGTGTACATTGCACCTAGACATGATGGTTGATTTGGTCAAACAACGCAGTCAAACTTGGAGGATCTTGTCCACATGCACAGCGCAGTCTAATAGAGGGCCAAGGCTTGGGAAGGCTCAAACATTATATAAATAACATGAAGGCAAGGATGAAGGCATGTTGGATAATCTTGATGTAACGATATTTTCAGATCTGGAATTGTCATGTGACATTCCATTGCTTTCTCGGGATGTTTAGCAGAGATTGCAAGTGTTGTTTAGCATAGGGTGTTCCTGGTCAGGAATCCAACTTATTTCTTAGAGTAGCTCTAGAAAGAGTATTGTAATTCATTCTACATCAGGCATTGGTGCCACATCTCTTTTCATACTTTCTGCAGAACACTCATATTCAAAAATTGCAGATTTCTGAATATCAGTTTGGAATGTGGAAGTTGTCTTCAATACTTTAGCTGGAGAATTGGTGAGGGTTTATTCCTATCACCTTGGGCTTATCGATCAGTATTCCCTGTAATACTCCTACTTAGGCCAAGCTAAGAGGAATATTCAATTTTTTTTCATTTTCTATTGATTGAATAAATGAATCAAGGAGGACATGTAAAACTCCTGAAAACAATGAATAAATCCATGCCTATGTGAACAGAGACAAATCTGGGCCATATAAAATAAACACTTGCAGGTGTGAATGGGTTTGAACTATGAGACTAGGTCAACCTTGACCAAATCCACAGTGCAGTCTAGATTCAATGTACCTCATGGATACACAGCGCAGTTCTAGATGGAGGCTCCAAATGTGAAAGGAGCTAATTAATTGAAGTGGTTTAGGATTTGACAAGGATTTTATCTTATAAAAGGAAGAGGAGAGCAGCATGAGAGGGTTGTTGATGTTTATAATTTTTCTGAATATATTTTTTGTTCATACATATATCATTCTCTGGTTGTTTAGCTGAGAATAATGTTGTTTAGCATTGGGTGTTCCTGGTCGGGAATCCCACCTCCTTCCTAGAGCAGCTCTTGGAGGAGCCTTGTTTGTCTTGTCCACTATCTGGAATTTTTCCAAGCTTCATCTTACACCTATAGCACTGGTCCTGTTAGGATTGGGTTTTCCTTGTGAGCTGCAGCAAGTGGAGACTAGATCTAGACTATACTAGTGCCTCTTATCAGTGAGTGAGTCTTTTATCCTCCTAGAAGAGTGTATTAGTAGTTTGAGCTTCAGATCCAGATCTTGGCATCAGGCCAAAGTATATTTAGAGTCTACAGCGCAGTCCCTTTTTCATTACCGCATTATTTGCAGTAGAAAATTTTCCAGATTTTTTTGCATCAGCTTGGAGGAGAGATCTCTAGTGATTGGATCCTTCCTTTCACTGTGGTGATCCATGGATTTGCCATCCAATCCATGTTTGTTTCAGATCTGATCTATTGTACATTATATGCTTTAGAATTTTCTGGATATTACTGTAGATCTGTAACTTAGATCTCAGATCTACTCTTGTACTTTCATGATTTGCTGAGATCCCCAAGGGGAATGTATTGATGAGCCTTTCTTGTACACAGATCTGAAATAGATCTATATTTTCATGTACGGATCTTCTCTAGATCTGAGTTTTAACATACTGCTACTTCAGCCAATGAAAATAACGCTGTTAATCTTATCCTGTCATTTCTCATGGTTTTAGCACCTCATTTCTGAGGGTTTCTTCTTGTAAATCCTTCTCCTTTCTGTTCTACATTGTACAAGCTATTGTATAAAGTTATTTTGCTGATGTATAGATGTAACATGAATTTCCATACTGATCTCCTGCAATTATTGGGCTAAACTGCGTTATTTTTCCAGCAATGTTGTTTTGTATTGTTGCACCCCCTTCTTTGGGCATTTTCTAGCTGCACTAGATGTGGGGAGACTTGTTTAACCCACCTAGGAGGATTTTTTTTTTATCCCCTCTTGGATTTCGGTCTTATATACATTTTTCTAAGGGATCCAGGTCTTGGTTTCAAATCTTGTACCAGCCATTCCTGAAAAAATGTGTTTTTCAAGCATGCCATGCTGACAGTTCCCATTTTTGGATATTACAGTGGTATCAGAACATCTTTCTTGGCTCAGCCTGTGAGTCTCAAGATAGAGATCAAGATGTTGAAAAGAATGAGCTTGCTCTCATTAGTTTTCATATCCAGAAATGACCTCTCCAAGGAGGTCAAGGAGATAGAAGAAGGAGAAGAGGAAGGACCATGCACTTCCTACTCTCACAAAGTAGAAGACAAGAAGCATGGAGGATACTTGGATCATCAGATCCTAAGTGAGTTCCTTTTTTAGTACAAATCTCAGCCTAGAGCCTTCAAGGAGACTCTAGCCTTCCGACAGTTCATTCAACTGAAGGAAGGGAGGAGACCCTGCAGCAAGGGAGAGATCAAGGGCAATAGATTTCTATTGTCCACTTTTGATGGGACATCTGCGGCCAAAGCTTGGGCAAGAAGACTCAGTGCATTTTTCCTACGACATCCAGTGGTAGAGAGAGAAGCAGTGGAGATTGCAGCGCTGCCATTACGGGAATTTTGAGGTCTAAAATGGGCCTCCTAAGGAAATTATAAAATAATAGTGGAAAAAATCAAATAAGATTTGATGACATCATCAAATTTTAGAGGGAAAAATGGAAAAACTACTTTTTAAACTCATATTTTCAACTTATCTCCCAAATTTTTTACTCAAATTTCAAGCGGGAGTACTCATTGGATGCAAAATTTAATTCCCCATCCAAGGAGTACCCATGTTGCATACTTTCGATGGGTCCTACTACACGAAAAATGAGAAATACATAAAAAAACGTGATTACAATCACGTTTTTTTATGTATTTCTCACTTTTCGTGTAGTAGAGTTCATCGAAAGTATGCAACATGGGTACTCCTTGGATGAGGAATTAGATTTCACATCCAACGAGTACTCCCACTCGAAATTTGAGTAAAAATTTTGGGAGATAAGTTGAAAATACGAGTTGAAAAAGTAGTTTTATTATTTTATTATTTTTTAATATTTTTACCCTTTTATTTAAAAAATGGTGAATCATCCCCCATGGTTGACATCATCATCTTGAATCCTATTGGTTGTTATAAAGTTTATTTTTGTTGTACATTTTTCTTATGAGGCCCATTTTAGACCTCAAAATTCCCCTAATGACCTAAAGGTTGAAGCAAGCAATTGGTGGTTCAGCCATGTGAGGCATGCAAAAGTATCTTCTTTTACAGATTTCACTCAAAGGGTGATCAAGAGATTTGAGGAAGAAAAGTCCTCACTCTCTCTTGAGGATATTTATACCAACACTATGACAGCCTTGGAGGGGTAGCCTTCAACACCAGAAGTTGAGGGAGCCAACGTAGTAGAAGAAGGAACTCTTGCAGCCATACAAGATGTTCCCAAAGCCTATCAAGGTATGATTGAGGTTCCACCTTCTATTATTGCAGCGAAATTTTTTGAGGGTTGTGAAAACCTATTGTTGCATGACCCAGAATCATCACTTACTACTAATCTAGAGTAGCAGATTTGTACTGCGTTGTCCAAGAGCAGTAGTGAAGAAAGGAGGACCCATTCCTCATGGGAGTAATCAGATGTCAGCTTCATTCAGGAAGCAATGGATTCAAGGGGTAGACATCTTGAAATGAGAAAAAATTTCTCCTCTCTAGATGACACTTTCTCAATGAGCATGCCATAGCTCAAAGATAAACTTATACTTGCAGAAGATCCAAGGCTCCACTGGTTTTGGAAGACCATGCATGAGGAGGAGGTCTCATCAATAGACCCCATGGAAGGTGCACTTCAAAATTCCATGAAGTGAAAATTTCTTCAAATATTTGAGGAGGTTGGCATCCTACAATGGGAGGATGCCAAATGTTTGCATAATGAGATCCATGATCCACCAGTCGAAGAATGGATGTGGATGGTGAGCAAGAATATGGAAAGCTACTTGCAGATCTATGAAACCGGGCAGCAGGAGGCTTGGCTGCACTGGTTACTTTTGAAAGAGTTTGACCATCATCCTCTTTCTAAGGGTATGTGGAGGAAATATGTGTGGTAGGATACTTGCATCATTGAGCAGCAAGGAGTATGGACACATTGTGTTGATATGACATTCTTCATATCCATCACCATGTTTTCACCACATGATTTATATGATGGAGGTATGGGGAAGCAACAAAACCTTTTGTTGCTTGGGATGTTCTTGGGAGAGCAAGAGAATATTTTCTCTCACACTTTGCATGATGTTGCAGGAGGAGGAGATAGCATTATCTCCTTAGCCTTGGATGATCTGGAAGTACTTCCACTCTGGAAGGAAATTTTTGTAGCAACATTATGGAAGATGTCTTTGACAATGAACATGTCAAAGAAAGGAGTTGTGTATTGGCAGGAGCCTATTTGCATAGGCCAACCACGCTATCACTCTAGAGCATGAAATTATGGATGGAGTGTCCCTAGGATCATTCCACTCTTGGTGCACTTGATGGAAAAGGAGGAGGTGAGAAGGATGGAGTAATGGATGGAGACATCTATTGCTGTGATATGTTCTTCTTGACTTGGATTTCGAAGTACATGAGGAAGGATCTTCATGCAGCACATCTTTCATTTCTCTTCATGAGAGTATGTTATATCATTATGGAGAATATTTTCATGGACCCTATCATGATCTTACTCTTAGCACATGGTAAGGATCTTGTTGTTGCATGTAGTGATCCACATACTCTTACCATTTCTATGCAGTGCATTGCTCCACAAGAGGGCAAGCTTTTCATTGAGCTCCATGGTAAACATTGGGCCAAATTGTATGATGGAGACAACCATCTCTTATATGGCCATGGGAAAGTGTTGTATTACTTCATGTATGTTAATTTTTTGTATGCAGCCATCTACTATTCATTAGTAAATGAAATAACATACATAGAGCACCATGTATCCAACAACCACTTGCCTTGTAATTTTCTAAAGCTGCAGTTGGAAAAACTGCGCTGTAACTTCATGGGAGATTGTTGGTACCTTCCTACACCATATGAAGCCTTCAGTATTTCCTTTTTCTTGATACTAATCATGGTTCCAATTGCTAATGGTGATCTTGCTTTTGTGAGGAGCGTGATTGGAGAGGAAACACATTGGCTAGATGTGTTCTTTGGGGAAGAGGATTCCCACATTTCTTGCATTGCATGTTCTAATGGGAACATGAGAGGAGATATGGCCACCACATCCAAACACTTGTTTATTTATGAGGTGGGCCATGAGTTTGATGAGATGCCATATGGTGATGATTTCCCATCCATCACATATGGAATGGTTAGGGTCAGCTTGATTCACAATGTTGGAGAGGACGTATTTAGAGATCTAGTCTTCATCTTGCCTCTTCAAGGCAACATCATCACAACCCAGGATCAGCAAACACTCCACACTTATCTTAAGTGGGGAGGAGGATAGCATGGGGTAGGCACATATGTCTACCATGTTCAGTTTTTCATCCCACCTTCTTTGCAGGAACCCAAGGTGGAGGTGAATTTTCTGGAGTTACCATGTTGGGAGGTGACTCATTTTGTATGGATGATTGCTTGGGAAGAGATGCTTTCCCAATCCATTTCAGATCTATCCTTGCAGTCACTTGAGGACAAGCAACATTTGGGAGGGGAGGACTGTAATATTCCTACTTAGTCCAAGCTAAGAGGAATATTCAATTTTGTTTCATTTTCTATTGATTGAATAAATGAATCAAGGAGGACATGTAAAACTCCTGAAAACAGTGAATAAATTCATGCCTATGTGAACAGAGACAAATCTGGGCCATATAAAATAAACACTTGCAAGTGTGAATGGGTTTGAACTATGAGACTGGGTCAAACTTGACCAAATCCACAGCGTAGTCTAGATTCAATGTACCTCATGGATACACAGCGTAGTTCTAGATGGAGGCTCCAAATGTGAAAGGAGCTAATTCATTGAAGTGGTTTAGGGTTTGACAAGGCTTTTATCTTATAAAAGGAAGAGGAGAGTAGCATGAGAGGGTTGTTGATGTTTATCATTTTTCTGAATATATTTTCTATTCAGACATATATCATTCTCTGGCTGTTTAGCTGAGAATAATGTTGTTTAGCATGGGGTGTTCCTGGTCGGGAATCCCACCTCCTTCCTTGAGCAGCTCTTGGAGGAGCCTTGTTTGTCTTGTCCACTATCTGGCATTTGGCCAAGCTTCATCTTACACCTACAACGTTGGTCCTGTTAGGATTGGGTTGTCCCTGTGAGCTGCAGCAAGTGGAGACTAGATCTATTCAGATCTAGACTATACTAGTGCCTCTTCTCAGTGAGTGATTCCTTTATCCTCCTGGAAGAGTGTATTAGCAGTTTGAGCTTTAGATCCAGATTTTGGCATCAGGCCAAAGTATACTCAGAGTCTATAGCGTAGTCCCTTTTTTAGTACTGTGTTATTTTCAGTAGCTGATTTGTCAGGTGTTTTGGCATTAGCTTGGAGGAGAGATCTCTAGTGATTGGATCCTTCCTTTCACCGTGGTGATCAATGGATTGGCCATCCAATACATGTTTGTTTCAGATCTGATCTGCTATACATTATATGCTTCAGAATTTTCTGGATATTACTGCAGATCTGTAACTTAGATCTCAGATCTACTCTTGTACTTTCATGATTTGCTGAGATCCCCAAGGGGAATGTATTGATGAGCCTTTCTTGTACACAGATCTGAATCAGATCTATCTTTTCATGTACAGATTTTCTCTAGATCTAAGTTGTAACATACTGCTACTTCAGCCTATGAAAATAACATTGTCAAGCTTATTCTGTCATTTCTCATGGTTGTAGCACCTCATTTCTGAGGGTTTCTTCTTGTAAATCCTTCTCCTTTCTGTTCTACATTGTACAAGCTGCTGTATAAATTTATTTTGCTAATGTATAGCTGTAACATGAGTTTCCATACTGATCTCCTACAATTATTGGGCTGAACTACGTTATTTTTTCAGCAGTGTTGTTTTGTATTGTTGCCCCCCCTTATTTGGGCATTTTCTAGCTGCACTAGGTGTGGGGAGACTTGTTTAACGCACCTAGGAGGATTTGTTTCTAATCCCCTCTTAGATTTCGATCTTAGATACATTGATCTAAGGGATCCGGGTCTTGTTTTCAAATCCTGTAGCAGCCATTCCTGAAAAATGTGTTTTTCAGGCATGCCTTGCTGACAGTTCCCATTTTGGGATATTACATTCCCAGAGCTTCATTGCAGATCTGGAATTAGGCCAAAAGTTATTTACCTCCTAGCAATATTATTTTCTTCAGGAATTAATTTGTCTAAATTTCATATATAAAAGGAGGGAGGAAGTCACTAGCATTTCAGCTAGTAATCCTGTGAGGGATCCTCCCCTCACATTTCCATCAGTCTTACCATCCGCCTGGAGTTTATTGCAGCATTTTTAAGCAGGAAAAAGGCCTCTCTTTCCCTCACAGCATAGTTTCTATTGGCAGTTGTGTTGCAGTAGCTGTAATCATTATTGGAGGATTGAGAAGCTAGATATAGAGCTTCTAGCTTGTAGATTTGAAGAAGGGATCAGCCCTTCAAGCTTAGATCTGATCTTGCAACACATTTCAGCCATCTATTTGATAGATTTAGCTTCATATCTATATTTCCTAGTAGATCAAGGATCAAATTCTAGGGAGGTGATTTTCCAAAGTTGTAGATCTAGAAAATCCTTTCTGGGTTATCTTGGGAAGCCATCACACTGGCCAGATCTTGAATCTTGGCATCGTCTGAGCTCCAGTTTTGAGTAGATTTTCATTTTCCTATTCAGCCTGCAGCTATATGTTCATACTCTGCTGAAGGGATAGCACAGTATTTGCTTCAGTGCCTCTCCAGTTACGTTGTAACTATTGTAGAATATTTTCTGGGTGATTCTAGGCCATCTCCTTGGCTAGATCTACTCATCTTTTGTACGTTGTGTAACTGATTCTTCTCCAATATAATAAAATGGCTCATCTTCTCTATAAATTCTGATTTTGTCTTAAGATTTGTTTTTTACCTTGCTACAGTTCTTATATTATGTTTAAGTATTACTGCATTCTCCCTTTTGGGATATTATAGTGGTATTGGAGCATGATCTTTGGCTCAGCTTGTGGACACCTCATATTTTACATCAAAAGAAGAAGCAAATAGATGAGATCTATCATGGAGGAAGAAAATTCTACCACTCATTTCTGTAGATCTATGCAATATCTCCACAATGAGGTCAATCAAATGAAGAGGAAAGGCATAAATAAGATCTAAGAATAAGATATGATGAGGAAGGTCCAAGCACTTCCTATCAGCAAAGAAGAAAACTGGAGAATCATAGATCTCCTCATAGATCCACTATGCCCACTTTCTTTGGAGAAGGTGAGAGGTGTGTAAATGAAGAAAGAAGAACACCTAAGACTCATGAGACTCTCAGTCTATATCTTTAAGAGTGCAAAGCACAATCCAGAGCATTCAAGGAGAAGCTAACTCTCCAAAAATTCTTCAAAATCAAGGAAGAAAGAGGATCATATAGCAGCAATGGAAGAAAGAGGCATAATAGATTTTATTTTCCTACATTTGATGGATCTTCCTCAAGCACTGTTAAGGCTTTGGGGAGAGAGTTAGATGCATTTTTCAGGCTACATCCTGTAGCTAAAGGAGAGGCTCTACAAATTGCAACACTTTATCTTTTAGGTGAAGCCAATGATTGGTGGTTTGGACACATGGAGCATGCAAAGGTGACTAAATATTCAGATTTCTTTCACAAGTTGAGGAAGGATTTTGATGTGAGAAAACCATATATGTGTCACAAAGTGACATTTCCTAAGGAGGAGGATGTCAATCTTGTCACTCTGGACAAGAAGTCACTACATTCACCACTAGCTGCAAAATTACTTGCATCTGGATAAGAGACACTTGCACCTTTGCAATATGGTCTTGAGCTCTTGACATATAGAGTCCCATGCATGATTCAGGAGATGCATGAGGGAAAGGAGGAAGATTCCGATGCTGGTACACTTGGAGAAGAGAAGCCATCACTCTTACCAGTAGTTGGAAGCATTATTGTCTCAGTTGGAGGAACTCTTGTGTTCTGGCAAGAGGTTCCCACACATCATTTGATCCAAGGTATGCATGAACATTCATCACCTATTGTTTCAGTAGATCTTATTGAAACTTATGGGGACATGCCATCAGGGCCAATGCATGACCAAGGGTTAGATCCAAATGCTGATTTGAAGCAGCAAACTATCACAGCATAGAGGACCCTTGATCTAATCAAGGAGGAGATGAAAAGTTGTCCCAGTTTGTCATGGATGGACTACATTCAACCTCTTGATTTTAAGTGTAGAGTTTCAAAAGAAGGGATGAGCATGATCCTATGTACAATGACTGGTTATGATATCAGTATTGTACCCTACTTTGATACAATAGATGTTTCACCTTGCAGATCTATAGCGCTGTCACTTAGCAGCAGTGGTAATGATGAGGCCCCATTATTCTTGGAGCATTCTGAAGGTAGCTTCATTCATGAAGCAATGGAAAACAAGATGACGAAAGGTAGACATCTAGATATGAGAAATATTTTCTCCTTCTTGATGACACTTTCTCAATGAGCAACTCATAGCTGAAAGAGATACTTCTACCTACATCAGATCCAAAACCTCATTAGTTTTGGAAGGCCATGGATGAGAAGAAGGTCTCATTAAGAGATCTCATTGGAGGTGCACTTCAACATTTCATGAAGTGCAAGGTTCTTCATCAATTTGGGGAAGATGGTATTCTACAAAGGGAGGATACCATGATTATGTAGCACGTCACTCATCTTCCATATTGGGGTGAGTGGGTGAGGATGATAAGCAAGGGGTTGCATGACCACTTGCAGATTTCTGATATGGGCCAACAAGCTTGGTTACGTTGGTATCCCTTGGGAGATTCTTTTCACTACCCAAAGGCTCCTATTTCTTTGATCCATGCCTTGAGGAACACCTATGAAATGAAGAAGGAGGCATGGCTGCGCTGGCTGCTCTTGGGTGAGTATGGTTACCACCCAATAACTCATATTTTTTTTATTCATGCATGTGTATCAATTGTAGAATGCAGCAAAATAAGGCATGTTCATTTTGGTTTCACTTGAGAGAGATTGGCCACCAAATGACATCTCCTATGTCTATGTGTTTTGTATTGGGTAAACATTGGCATGATGCTCTCATGATGTGCATTGATGATGTTTATTTGTATTGGGTTGATGTGACATTCCATATGTCCATTACTATGTTTTTTCTTCATGATGCACACGAGGAGGATAGAAAGCAGCAATATCTCTTACTGCTTTGGTTGCTTTTGGGGGAGTTTGGCTTGTCCATCTTACATGGAGGAGATGGAGTATGGCAACAAAGTGCCTTACTCTGGTGGTTGCTATTAGGATAATATGGTTTGACATCTTTGTCTACCCATATAGCTCCTTTCCTTCTTCTTTTGCATAACTTTGGAATGATGCTTGGATCCAACAAGGCCAACAGGATTAAGATTAAGGGCATATCAATGCTCAATCAAATTCATAAAGCATGGGATGAAGAGATGTATTGTGTGATGGAGCTTTTCCTTTATGGAAGGAGCTACTTTATTTTATGTATCTCATGTATTGATGATGATGTTGGACATCATATGGTTGTCACTTGATACTTCATGATGGGAGGAGGGCATCTAACCATACAGTTAGAGGTCATTCTATATGTTTTTGAAAGACAACTTTGGAACCAAACATACATAACACATTGCAGAAAATGGAGGAAGCCTTCCTTATGTGGATGCCATTTGGAGGGGAATAGATGGCTTTGCATCTATCTTTTGAGTTGCTTGAGGACAACCAACATTTTTTCAGGGAGGACTGTAATATTCCCAAATTTTCACCTGATATTTGGAATATTAGAGTTCTTAACTTTCGTAATGAATTAAGTAAATAAAGAGTGGAGGGACCCACAGTCCTCAATATGAATAAATATCCACTTTTTGTGTGTGAATGTGGATTAATTAAGCCTAGATCTTCATAATGAGGTAGTTGAGAAACTACTAATGTGAATGGAATTGGAGATTATGTCTCATTAATTGAGATAGATCATGGAGGTTGATACAGTCAACTAAGATCTTGAAGATTTCAAACAAAAGATCATGGAAAATTCATGATAAAGTGATGGAGTATGTTGTGCAATCCAAGCACACATGATGGCGAGGGTGTACATTGCACCTAGATATGATGGTTGATTTGGTCAAACAGCACAGTAAAACTTGGAGGATATTGTCCACATGCACAACACAGTATAGATGAGGGCCAAGGCTTGGGAAGGCTCAAACATTATATAAAGAATATGAAGGCAAGGATGAAGGCATGCTGGATAATATTGATGTAAGGATATTTTCAGATCTGGAATTGTCATGTGACATTCCATTGACTTCTCGGGCTATTTAGTAGAGATTGCAAGTGTTGTTTAGCACAGGGTGTTCCTGGTCAGGAATCCCACCTCTTTCTTAGAGTAGCTCTAGAAAGAGTATTGGACTTCATTCTACATCAGACATTGGTACTACATCTCTTTTCCTACTTTCTGTAGGACACCCATATTCAGAAATTGAAGATTTCTGAAGATCAGTTTAGAAGGTGGAAGTTGTCTTCAGTACTTCAGCTGGAGAACTGGTGAGGGTTTATTCCTATCACCTAGGACTTATATATCATCATTCCCAGAGCTTCACTGTAGATCTGGAATCAGGCCAAAATTTATTGACCTCCTAGCAGCAGTATTTCCTTCAGGAATTACGTTGTTTAAATTGCAAATCTAAAATGAGGGAGGAAGTTACTAGCATTTCAGCTAGTAATCATATGAGGGATCCTCCCCTCACATTTCCATCAATCTTACCATAAGCCTGGAGTTTATTGAAAAAAATTTCAGTAGGAATAAGGCCTCTCTTTCCCTCATAGTGCAGTTTCCATTGGCAGTTGTGTTGCAACAATTGTAATCATTATTGGAGGATTGAGAAGCTAGATCTAGAGCTTCTAGCTCATATATCTGAAGAAGGGATTAGAATTTCAAGCTTAGATCTAATATTCCAACATATTTTAGCCATCTATTTGACATATCTAGCTTCATATATTTATTTCCCAGCAGATCAAGGATCAAACCTTAGGGAGGTGATTTTCCAAAGTTGTATATCTGGAAAATCCTTTCTGGGTTATCTTGGGAATCCATCACACTAGCCAGATCTTGAATCTTGGAATCATCTGAGCTCCAGTATTGAGTAGATATACATTTTCCTATTCAGCCTACAACTATATGTTCATACTCTGCTGAAGGGACAGCGTAGAGTTTTCTTCAGTGCCTCTCCAGTTACGTTGTACCTATTGTAGCATATTTTCTAGGTGATTCTAGGCCATCTCCTTGGGTAGATCTACTCATCTTTTGTACATTGTGTAACTGATTCATCTCCAATATAATAAAATGGCTCAGCTTCTCTATAAATTTTGATGTTTTCTTAAGATTTATTGTTTACCGTGTTGCAGTTCTTATATTGTGTTTAAGTATTACTGCATTCTCCCTTTTGGGATATTACATTATTACAGCTCCTCGCGTACACTGAATTCACAGCCCACAGATAGTGTCGAATTCTTACTTCGATATGTCCCCCTTCCCTAATATATTTAAAATTTGCAGATAATCTTCCATGAGTGCCGGGAGAAGAATGATCTTTAGAATATCTTTGTCCAGGTCACTATGGCCTGACCTCTGCAGTATGTATTTAAATCGTTCCACACAATCTTCCATATTCTCATCTTCTTTTTGCACAAACTTAAAAATCTCCTCCTTGATGTCATGGGATTTACAGTAATCTTGGTATTTCTCCAAAAATATTTCCTTCGTAGTATCCCATGAGGAGATAGTCTTTCCCCCTAAACCCATGAACCATCGCAAGGTTGTCCCCTTTAAAGTAGCAGGAAATATTTATAATTTTTTAGCATCAGCAATATAGTCATACCCCCGACAGACAATATCAAATTCAAAGAGGAATGTATCAGGGTCCTCAAAGGAAAGCCCATCAAAAGTAGGAAAATTTGTTAAAAGTATGGGCTTCATTGGTGCATCACCTGTGATGTTCCCAATTGGGAAATCAATAGAGGAATTTGTAGGTGCCATAAATATCCTCCAATACTCACCTGAGATTTCAACTAGTTCTACAACTGATACTTAGAGTGATTCAATTGTGGGAGGTTTCACAGCACTCCCTCGGTCTCGTGGTGACGTCAACTTCTTCAGGAGTTCTTCTTCCCAATTGGAATTGCTTAATTCCTCCAATACCCTTATTGCAATTTCTTCTCCTTCTGCTGACAACAAGGGTGTTCCTTCTACTAATAATTTATTTAATGCTTCTTCTGCCATTGAAAGGGTCTTCTCTGGTACTATGGATGGCACTGGTTGCACAACTAACTGCCCCGTGGACTTCATCTGAATCCTTACCCTGACAGTAGCACGAGAAGATGCTTTTGATTCAGCCTTTGCGATGATCTCTTGGATATAAGTGTTCCTTCCCACATCCCTTCCTTTATTTATGGGTCTTCCTCTACCCCTCTTATTCGAATTTTTTTTCATACAATTTGTTAGCACCCAATGAATTTTTTGACAAGCAAACAGGAGGCTAAAATGTTTTTGAGCCTTCAAGGAATGCATTTCCTCTGAAAACACATCATCCTTGAAGCCTCCTTGTGCCTTTTTCCTTTGATAAATCCTCACTAATGTTTCCAGTAGAAAAGCCTCTCTGTTGTAAAGAAGAATGCCCCAAAAGGCCTTTTTCCCTCTTATTTCATCCCCATTTAACCTCTATTTTCATCACCTTTTTCCCTTCTGCAAAGTCTTCCAAATTCCATTTTTAACCTTTTAAATCATCCTAACACCCCTTTGAAGCATGCAACTACCCTTGTTTGGCTTGAAAACCCCTTATTCTCCCTATCGAATCCCTTTCTTGGCCTCAAAAAGCATTAAAAATAGGCCAAAAGACCCACTTCTTCTTTATGCAAGCTAAGCCCCTTTCGGCTCGCCCCCTCAAACCACTTCCCCACATGACCCCAGTGCTAAGACCGAGCGCTTAAGGCCTGGGCACTTATCGCATCGGAGGATCAGTTGAAACGCATTTCTGTGTTAAAACGAAAATCTCCGATGCGATAGTGTGTGTGTTATGTTGAAGCCCCGCTACGATCCGAGCCTTCGATCTCTTGAGATTCAACGGCCCAGCGCTAATCGCAGTGTGCCCGTCACCCCTATCCATCCACTTCTCTGATTTCATCAGAGCCATCGATCTGCCTCCAGATCGGACGGCAGTCACTCCATCGCACCACCACTCTAATCGCAATCGCAAAAAGTATTGATGTGCCGCCGTCATAACTCCCGATTGCGACTCCCCGATCCAATCCTAGTCGTCCATCCGTTCGGATCCGACGGTCTAGATTTAGTCTGCTCCACTCCTTTTTCCTCACCCGTCTCCCTCCAATTGAATCTCCACCATTGATCCCCTTTCGCGATCCGACAGCTGGCACTCAATCGCCCGTCGCTAATCGCAAGTTCTTAAGGGTGTCACCCTCCTTTTCCCCCCGATTGCGATCTGCCGATCTGATCGCAACCATTCATTTCTTTTGATCAACAGTCCTCATTGCCATCATGGCCAATGTAACAACAGCAGAGATTTAAAGGTTGATTAAAGCCCGAAATTGAAGATTAAACGCTTCAATCCTTATTCAAAAGGAAAGGACGCAATTGGAAGACTAAAGAGCACACGAAACAGCCATATATGTGTTTAATGTCAGTGGAACGTTTTCTCCAGACATTACACCTTCCGACAGTGTTCTCCATGCCTCCTTGAGCCCAGAAACAGTTAATCACACTGACAAAAGCCTCTTAAAAGATTGTCAGAACTAGCAGTTATGGAGCATGGAGACCTGCAGACCTTTCTATCCAGGTCATTTATTCTGGAAGGCAGTGCAGAGTACCAAACAGCCAGAAGGACTTCACGAAACATCAAAGGTCAAAATCGACCTGACAGAGACTCCCAGACCATACTATAGAGTACTTACAGCGATGCAGATTTCCATTAAGCAGAGTGGGTATGAAATCTTTCTCCACTCCGTCTTAATGAGATCCATTTAATGAATATCATCTACTCCTGTTATTCTATTCTCCTATAAGAATTCCCGAGAACACATTGTGCAGGGTTGGCATTTTTTTATTTCTAAAGTAATACATATTGTTGCTTTGAAGAAGCTTTGGTCTTCTGAAGGTGTGTGAAGATCTGTGTTTTTCTGTTGATGAAGGAGGCTGGACCATCGGATCCATGAGCCTAGTTTTGGTGATGTACTTCTTATTGTCTATGTTACTTCCTATGTTTCCACTTTGTTCCATCATGCTTTTCTTACAGTAGGATAAAAATTTTAGGCAGATAAATGTATCTTAGAAGAACCTCTGACCTATTTATCCTTCACTGTTTATATGTTTTCTTCTACTGAATGTGACAGGGTATTCTAATAGCTCTCGTTATATTCAGTTTGTCTTACTTTAGAAATGGTTAATTCGGTTGTGTCAAAGGTTGTTTAGGCGTTCCCTCTTTCTTTACCACTGAATATTATGCCTGAAGTCTACCTTTGATTATTAATACTTGCAGTTTAACAGTGAGGTTTGTCTCAATCATACCCTCTGTTCTTTATTGTTATCATTATGTCAAAGGCCCCTATAATTGTAGTCCTAGATGTCTAAGGCGTTCCCTCTTCTTTGAATGTAATTGTATGTTTTGTTGGATAAACTCTCAAAGGTGACCTTGTAGGAGGAAATAGGGCATTCCCCGAATCCTATAATTCATTTAGAAGGTTTAGTCTGCATTTCTCCTTTCTTTGAGTGTTATATTGATTAGGTCCAAAGCAGTGAGCTTACTGGAGGAAATAGGACGTTCCCCGAATCCTTTAAGCCATTTTGAAAGGGTTTAGTTTGTTGTTCACTCTTAGTCCTTAATTTCCATTCCATTTCACCTATATTATTCAACAGACCCTTGACCAATTTAGATTTTCCCTTTGGTTCCCTTCCTTCTCAGTCAGAACTATTTCGACTTCACATGACTCCATTGCCCAATGGCTTGTAGATACCCATGCTCTATCTATACCACATGAAACATACTTGTCCAACCAAACAAAAACAAACAACCTTGAACTTCATAACTAGCCTAAAATCAACTTCTAAACCTTTCCAGACACATCTTTATAAATATATTGAGAGATCCCTCTCTGAGACTAGGAGGGCTAGATCCTAGAGCTCTAAAGTCTAGTTTGTATGTTGCCTTGTCTTTTAGTAAGCCAATCTATCAAAACACAGGACCCTGAATTTGCAAAATTTCAGAGCTTCATTTGCAATATTTTCGAAGATATGATCTGTGAAAGTTAGGGATTTTTGCAGGCTCCTGAATTTAACCTAAATACGTCATTGCGAAATTTGTGCTATACTTTTTTTTATATGAAGTTTCAGAAGCTGAAATTTTTAGAGAGCGAAATCAAAATTTTGAGGAACATCATCCCAAAATTTTAGAGCTTGGTTCACAATATTTTCGGAGATATGATCTGTGGAAGTTAGGTCTTTTTCAGGCTCCCTAATTTCATCTCAAAGAGGTTATCGTGGGAAAATCTTCATAACTCTCTCTCTCTCTCAGCATCAGATTGGAATGTTGTAAAAATTGGCCACAAGTACACAGGCTGTGGTTTCATTTCTATAAATTTCAGAGCCAAAGGAGGAAAAAGTGACATGTGGCAGGTTATACAAGTTCGCTCTACTGAACCAGTCCATAATTAGGTCATTGTGGGAGATTGGACATAACTTTGTCTTGAAGAATCAAAATTAGGTCAGGCCTGTGGCATTCGAACTAAGATTCAGAGGGCTACTTTAGGGCCAAATTTAAGGTATTGAAGTTCTAAAATTACAGATATAATTCAGTTTCAATATATAGATATTAAAAAGAAAGAAAAAGGTGTATACTTGTTTTCTAAAATTGCATAACATTTGTTTGAAAAAGCAGTTGAAGTGATTCCAAGGGCATATTGAAGAATTTTTATCAGTAATGGGTTCTATAATGCCTCCAAAAATAATTCCATACCCATTAAGCCCTCAGAAAGCTATACTATGACGCATGATGAGGAATAATTGCAGTATGAGATATCAAAATTACGGTACCAAGTGCAACAAATTTCGATCTTACGAAGAGAAACCGAAGATGACATAGATGGTTTAAAATTAGAAATGGAGGCTAAGTTTGAGTGTTTGAAGGATCAAATAAAATCTATTATGGATGATAAAGTAGTGGAATATCACATCGAGCATCAACAACAAGTTCTCCAACTCTCAACGGATAACCTTACTTTGGTGCAAAATCAAATGAAACAACCAGAAGATCAACGTTACATTGAAAGAAGTTCTGAAGCAGTCACAGAAACAAGAACTCGACAAGTACAATAAATTTCAGAGTATACCAACAAGTGAAAGAACTTTCCTGTAGAATATTCCACATGGGAGGATGAGAATTTTATACAGAAGCATCAATAATTAATCAAGCGTTGAGGACAACACTTGTCTGAAGGAGAGGGGCATTTTAAGTCCCTATATTAATAGTGTAATCCCTTATTATGTTAGTGTAGCCCCCCTTATTTTTATTGTTGTACCCCTATAACCCCCATATTTTTATTATTGTGCCCTTACATTAGTATTGTTAGGTCGGCTAGGATTACATTGTGGCCCCATGGACTCCTATATATAGAAAGGAGGTTTTTTCATTTGTATCATCCAAGAATTGTTCATTCATGTAATGTATTGGAGGTTTCCCGCTCGAAGTGGCTTATTTCTAAGGCATTGATATCTCTTTTCTTCTATTTTTGGAGCTGGTTTCACAACAAATGGTCCCTTGCATCATACGGGTTAACCACTTTATGTATTAGCTATGGCATGTTTATAATTAATTGTTGTCCCTTTTCTCTAATGCAAGTCAACTACTTACAATTATTATTAATGTGGATAAATTATTATGGTATTTATTGACTCAACTAACTAACTAGCACTTTGACTAGCCCCCTTGGGATTATTACATAAATAAAGGGGTTAGGATTGGACCCTAAAAAGCTAATTGCATCAATCCTTACTGAATATTTTATTTACAATATTTATCCGTTGTTGCTAAGTATAGGTGGATTTGTTGGATTTTATCCATAACCACATTAGTTTCCAATTGCTCCAAATTGCATCAACAACAACAAAGTTATTAGAAAAAAAATCACGAGCATTATTAAAATATATATCATGGAACTTCATACTTCCACACTAAGTAAGAAACTCAATTCAAATGATAAAATAGGAAAAATATTTTACAGTTTTTATCAACACTAAAATAACTTTATTTTCTTAGAGGAACTCCCCCTAATCTCATATGCCTTTTGTTACATGCTCCTGATAAGGCTGAGCTGGCCTTAATTTCTCTTGGAATCCTCTTGATGCACCTTCTTTTTCCAACCCTAATATGATGCTTTCTGGTCTTTTCTCCTTGTTTTTATTTTCTTCTCCAAAATTTTATTTGTTGACTAGATTCCTTAAGAGTGGAAGGAAGCTTTCAATCTTTGGTCATATGCCCAAGATTGTCACATGTAAAAAAAATTATGTGCCTAAGAAAGAGAGGAAAAGGCTCGGAAATATTTTTATCTACCTTCTATTCTCTTTCCTCTTTCTATTACCCCAACAATCCATAGATTTATTCCCAAAATCGTTATAGAAATAACAATAGTCATAAAAGAGATTTAATCATTGTACCTTTGGAATCAGCTGAAATGTGTCCAATATTTTGATAGCTTAAGCACCTAACACTTTTACTTGACAAAATATTTAGCTCTTAGTTTCGATGTTTGTTCCGTTTTTGTTTTTGTATTTTCGATTATTGCTTCATTACCTCCCTTTGAGGTAGATATACTCTTTTCAAATTTTTCTCTTGCTAAAACTAACTTAACTTCTAATTTTTCACAATGTCTAATTTGATCTTATAGTTGGCTACCAATATTCTCTTCATATCTCCTTACTTCCTGCAGCTGAATTTTTAGATCCATAATTTCTATCTTGAAATTATACTCTTCCTATTCAATTATATGGGGAATCTTTTTCAGATCTCTATTTTCTACTGAGATCCACTCTATCTCTGCCAATGTTTAGCGTAGTTGAGCTTGACCTTAACCAAATTTTCTTTTTCTTCTCCATGAAATGTATGGAACCTATCCCAGATCTCTCTTGTAGTATTGAGATCCATGATTTTACCATTGTCTTGATTGTCAAGATTAACATGCATTGCACATCTAGATTGTGCATCCAATAGTGGAGCTTGTTGTGAAAATTTTTTATCATCATAACCATTTGTCACCATTTTCCAAACTTCATATCCTCAAGCAGAAATTTCATACTTTAAATTCCCTCTCCATGCTCGAAAATTTATGGCATTAAGCAGTGGAGAATATTGATAACCCATGATTCACCCAGGTCCACCTTCCAGTGATTAACTTGCAACAAAGGCACCTTCTCTGATACCACTTGTTGGAAATCGGATCACTACTCGGGGGGGGGGGTTGAATCATGAATGGTAGGGTTTGTACAATTTTAAAAAAAAATCTCCATAGTGCTAAATGATCAGTAAAATAGTGTAATACAATATATTTGAAATATATAAATTCAACATAAGTTTAACATATAAATCTCCATAAAAAATAGCAAGAAAAACATGCACAAAGAGACACAAATTTTTACTAGTGGAAACCCTCAAGGGGAGCCTAAATCCACCCTACTATTGTTTCCCTATTCTAATTTTCTATTATTTTTGAAGAAAATATTTACATAGATCAACTAACCACTACCAACTGGGACATATTACCCCAAATATAGTTTGTTTCCCACCACCAACTAGAAAGCCCCAACTTTCTATCAGTTGTTTGTTTCCCATTACCAGTAAGAATCCATACTCCTGTCTTTTAAACCCACCACTTTTCGTAGGCCCCAACCTCCTAAACCTATATGCATACCTCATTCCAAAATTTTTTGACTGGGCCTAATGTGATATGTTCAACATGTAAGCAACAACAAAATCTCCAGTCTACAAAATAATCTCTCAAAACCATGTTGAACAATGTTATAGGTTTACAAGAACCATTATTATGAATTGTAGCTCTCACTGACTCACTCATACATCCTCCAATGCTATCATAATATATTTATAATTTTATTTCTGTCACAATGGAGCAAATCAAAATATCAATTTCCTTTCATTCCTCATAATGACCATATCAAAATAAAATCAAATTAATTAAATATTAATCTCTCAAAACAAATACCATGGTAAACCATTATGTTCTCACGCCGAATACCATGGGAAAAATCCTTGGTAATGTAAGCCAAAAACATGCAACCAATCGATTACAATCAACACTATATAACCAAATGCATAGAACCAATCACATGCAAACACCTGCAACAAATCAATCATATGCTAGCAAGGTTGACATCAAAGTGCCAACGTTGTGTTACTTCTCAAGTTGTTCCTAGTTAGGGAACAACCCTATGAATACTTTGGAAAACCTTCCCACTTTAGGCCTCGAAATATCTCTTGGATTTGAGGTTGTAACCCTAAAAATTTCACAAATATATTTTTTGAAATCACCTTAGAATAAATTTCGTAAACACCCTCAAATGCTACATTCAAATACAAATAAATGAATAAAATAATATATAAATAATATAATCAAGAGATAATATTTAAATCTTATTATATGCTCAAACCAAGTATTTTCAGTTGGGAACATTTATCCCATGATGCATAGTTCCTTATGTACCAATAATATTTTCATGGAAATCCTTGTAATTAAGGAACCAATATCAAGAAGGTTGTTGAGTGTGGAAGTCTTTTAACTATATTGATAAGAAAGAAAGCATATTGGGAACATAGATGAAGTCAATTGCATACATGAAAACATAATGACATTTTCTTCTAAATCCAATAACTAAACAACAACTGTAAATAATTAAATAATATTGATTTGGAGAATATAATATTGATTCGCTAATAGGAAGCAGTTAATGCTAAACACATATCCAGATATTTTATAGATATATATTCAATTAGACCATTGAAGATAAGTAAATACAAAACATAGGAGATACTATATATTTCACTAGTTGTTTCTTGAGAAAATATTCAAAACAATCATAAAGTAAATCATGAGAATAGGTCAAGGTCTGGAAGAGCATCAATTAATGGAAATTTAGTTCCCGTATTTGAGACATAAATCCCAATGAGAAATGTAACAATCACCATTTCAAACCACCAAGATGATGTCACATCCGTGTCATGTTGATGTCACAACCTCTACGTGGAACTCATTTTTGACCCACTTGGCTATGTCAAACAACTAAATTTGGGTGCCACTAGCCATGTATTCGCGGCACCACATCACCCTCCCTACCTTGTCATATGCCACATGGCTATGAGCCCCACTAGGGTTGCAACCCTTAATAAAATAAAATCTCTCCATTATATTAAACACTTGGAAAATTAACCTAGACTCCAATAGATATCCATGAAGACCCAACCTTATCATCAATTCATATTTAAATGCAAACCCCCATACCCTCTTTGACCTGGTAAAGGGGTCTATTGTGATGGTTCCCTCTCATGGTTCTGTGGTCGTCCATCAACAACTTTGATGCTTTGAAGTTTAAGTTCACGATCCCTTTCACTATATATATATATATAAACATTACACATCCTCTCCTAGATTTAAGTAAGCCTCAATCTAGCCCAACATCTAGTCCAAAGTCCCATTATTAACATGCAATGGGGGTTGCTATATGATCCCCGACATCTTCCAAGAAATTTAATTTCGCCATCAATTTACATAGGAACCAAGCACCCCAAAGACTTGGATCTAATGCTTGGCCATATAGATCCAAGGCACAATGCCATTTTCCTTGAGTGCTTTAAAATTTGTAGCTCTCATGTGAACAAACACATGCCCATGTTTAACATTATAAATATAAATGGGCATATTTTCTTGGCTCTTGGTTACGATACTAACCCATATGGGTGAGGAAAGCCTCAAGGGTTTATCCCTCTAAGGCCTAAGGTTCTCAACTTACTCCCCTTTTGCTGTGAAATGTGTATTAAACAAAAGTGTTAGCCCTCTTGATCTTAACATAGTATCAAGACCTTTAAGTCTATATATATTATATCTCCGAGACTTAATTAAGCCTTAACCCAGCTCAACCTACCTATGTATACTACATAGATAAAATGGGACACTATCCCTTTTGAGCTTAGAAAATCTTGGCAATAGATGAATACATACACCTATACAGATAGCTAAATCATTTTAATAGAGACAATCAATCATTTTATAGAGATTTTTCTATCTCTTTCAGATGTATACCATTTAGACTAATGGTGGATCCAAATAGACATAAGAATAACCCCAATCATTAGAAATTGTTTCGAGAAGACAACACCTTCCCTTCATCAAGGAATATCAAGCCTTAATGTTAAACACCCTAGTGCCTCTACCAAAATATAAACACATAAAGAACAATAGATCATTACTAATCCATGGTTTGAGATGGATTTATTGTCATCTATGCTCCTACATCAATAGATTCTTACTGCACTTAGCACCTTTTTCCTCTCTACTAATCACTTTTATCTCATCGAGAATGTCCTCTCTGAAAAACTCCACCCATCTTTTCTTACTATATTTTTTTTTCTAGCTCCTTCCTCTATTTACATTCTATGTGTACATTGGAGGTTGTGGGTGCACTGTCCTGCCAGCACAACCACCTCCCTTCATTATTTTTTCCATTTTTTGTTTTGGTTGTCAATTTCTACTATGGCAAGCCCACCACTACCATCTAACCCCTTGTCTCGTCCATTTTTATTTATTACAATGCCAATGTCTGACTCTACCCACATGCATTCAGCCATGATTAATTGCCTTAAAAACACAACCATCTCCTACTAAATTTTGTGTGTTCTCATATCCTTTTTTTAATTGATTAAGGCCACTAGTTATCCCATAACCAATATCACCAACCACTTCATCTAACATCCTAAGAAACCTCCTCCTAAAGCTCTAAAATCCATGTCCCATATCTTAGAATTTAAAATTGTATTACAACAATGTTACAATTATTTGTAATAGTGGAAATTTCCCAAAGGGGCTATCAAAATCAGGTTTTTCAATAGCATATTTTACTTTCATATCATAAAATGTAGTATATCCCAATTTATTTTCCATAGAAAAATTTTGGAGGATACTCCCCCTCCATGAAATTGTGAATTTACATGGGCATATGAAACTATGATATTTGAGAAGGGGATTATTCTCCAAGATCAATTTTAGTGTTCGTAAGGATAATCAAATACCACTAGTTCAACTCAACAAATGAGTAACACAATATCCAATCTAAAAATAAAGCCCAGAAGTGATGACGGACACCATGTGGTTCATTTCACTAGTTTCAATCACACTTCTTCACCTGTATGAGCATCACTCGATGCAATGAATGCTAAGTGCAATATTCAAAATTTCAAGAAAAAATAGTCAGTTATGACTACCTCTCATGGAAATGATAATACATGAATATATCTAATATATAAGTTCATTTACAACAATAATAATAATAAGATAAATAATAATTAGATGGATGAGTATCTTGCAAATGGATTCATGTTAAGCCTCAATACACTTAAATTGATGGGTGCCTATAATAATAATTGTAATAATAAGGAGCTAAAAAGTTGACTAAAGAAAAAAAATATCTTAATATTCTTCAATTATGTGTGGCTTTAATAATAATAATAACAACAACAATAGCAACAAAAACAATAATAAAAATGAGCTAAATAATAATTAGGTTGATGGGTATCTCTTAAATAAATTCATGTTAAGCCTCAATATCCTTAGAGTGACCTGTACTTCTCTAATCATGTTAATGAAATGTTTTTAAATAATAATTTAATAATAATGAGGTAAAAGAGTAATTAAGATGATGGATATTTATTGAATAGATTCAATTTATGCCTTAGTACCCTATAATCATTTTTCTTTGTACTGTTTCTTCATTTGATGACATGGTGGTTGTCCCATTGAGATGTTATTTTCTCCATCTAATTTCAAATCTCACATAAAGACACCCTCACTTATCATAATAAAGTTGGTAAAATAAACACTTTAAATCCCGCCTCTGTTGTCAATTTTGAGAAGTGAAATATCATCGACATTTTCTAAACCTGACTTAGTCAAGTCCTCCCAACCATAATTTTTAACACCGTCATCCTTGTTGAATATCCACCACGCATACCTTGCCCCTAGACCGTCATCCAGTCTCCAGGTTTGTAGATTCACTAGGAGTATATCGTGCTCATTTATTTCCCAACAGTTAATTTTATCACGAAAAAATGGAGGTCTTTTACCGAGCTTAGGGAGTTTGAAGGCATCAACTTGTTTAGCGTGCTCACTTTTCTGGCACTCAAGTCGCCTCCATCCAGTGGTTAAGTCATCCATAGCGTAAATATCCCCGATGGGACACGCATCAGCATTCCCCATTCTGTAGAGACACCGTGGGATGTGATATGCGTGAGATATTGCATGCATACAGTGTTCCGGAGTTGGAGGAAACTATACATCTCCCTTTATCCATTATAACTTCTCTACGGTAGCCACGAAATTTTGGAAAAGTAGTCATGAAACACCAAGGAAAAGCTGTGTTCTCGTAGCCTTCTAGCACCCATATGTTCCTCTCAAAATCAAAGTGCATGGGAGCGATGTTGGAAGGATATTTGGTACGTCGAAGCAGCCAGCGATCGAAATCCACTATATACAACTTTCCTTTTCAGCACAACATCGAAATCCACTATATACAACTTTCGATCGAAACCCTAGACTGTGTGGAAGAATTGACCATCTTTTGGTGTTTACGTCTAAGCACAACATCGGTACACCATTTGGATTGCTAGTGGGTAACCCAATGACAAGGCTCGAATGGGTGTTGTTCAACGATTGCGGAAGTATCCAAAGCCCAGAAGGCCCGATCATTATGCCCTAAATTTAGTATGTAAGGGAAGGGATGCTCCCGATTAAAGCGACACCAGAAAATAACTTTATCTCCAATCGCTTCCACAAAGGGTCCCCGCTCGGGGCGTCCGCTGGGGTCTTCTTGAACGTCCGGTGGCAAAAGAGGAATAGACGTTAACGCCGTGAACTCATGACAAGTAAAGGGTGGGAACCTCTTGTCTCGGACTGGGCGCTCGATAAATTTCATTTCTCTCACCATCTCTCCAAACCCCATCTTCGGGATCTCTCCAAACCCCATTTTCGTGATGGAAGTGCTGCCTCAACCAAATGTCGAAGTCTATTTGCAATAAGTCCTCCTGGCCTGGCATTGGTAATGAGCTTCCGCACACGACTGTGAAGAGCTGGAATAATTCGATGGCTTATAAGATCGTCGTTCATCAAATTAAAACTTTCCATCGCCGTTGAACTGCCACTAATTTCTCGAAATCTTGGAGGCAGCAGATCAAGAATATCTTCTCTTGACTCCTGCTCCTCATCTAGTTTTGCATTGTGGATGTGAAAGGGTTCCATGTTATCACTTGCCATAAATTATTCACTTCGCTTTTAAAAAAAAATTGTTGTAGAATGAATCTTCAATCTGATTCTGATTGCCGGCGAATACTACGTCGAAATATGTCAAGAATAACCAATATATCTTCAATTTATATTTATATAGGGTTTTAATATTTGTATCAAGCGGGTCCGACTCCGTCGGTTCATGTAACACACCACATGTTGTTACAGTGTAACTTGGCCCGGCCCACGTCTTCTTAATTGTCATGTGCTTTGTTTTCAGTCATTTACATTGTCATGGGCTTTGTTTTCAGTCATTTACTTTGATTATTATCTTTTAAGATTTAATATTTTTTAATTGATGTGATAAATTTGAATAGCCTTGATATGGTGTAAAGGAGGCCTTCATATGGTGAAAAGCTATATTTATCCTTAGTCGTACAAAAGCACAATATACATGTTTCCAAGTTTCATCAAAAGCTATTTAGGAAGATAGTCTTTGTCCATGTGACAATTGATAATATTGTCGAGGCTATATGAAGCTATATTTATCCTTAGTCGTACAAAAGCACAATATACATGTTTCCAAGTTTCATCAAAAGCTATTTAGGAAGATAGTCTTTGTCCATGTGACAATTGATAATATTGTCGAGGCTATTGTCTAGGCTAGCTTAGGGATTTTTTTTATTATCTTTGCATCCTGCAATCCTGCAATAGAAAATTCTACTTTCACTCTTTCTTGGATTAGATTCTTGTCCTTATTATCGAGTTCCTGAAATGATCAAATATTCAGTATATACTACTTGCATCTCGGTCTTATATCTTCTATTATTCAACATAAATAATATCATAATACACCAAATATTCAGTACATAGTACTTGCATCTATGTCTTATACCTTCTATTATTCAATAGAAATAAAATCATAATACTTTTTTGTCTGGGTAGGATTTAACCATAACATAAGTATTAATATTTAGAGCCACACTCATACACACATTAACATTGATGTGTTTGCATATTCTATGATGAAGTATGGTTTATATATTTCCTTTTGTCATATACATAGTTGAGGATTTCTTTTGATGGAGTCAAGCCAAGTTCCAAGTTGCTCACCATGTTCATCTGTCTAATACTGACATTATTTGAAACAAGCTAAGTTAAAAGCTTGGATTTTGTGCAATGCTAGCATGCAACAAAGGTCTTGGAATCCTTGATGGACTAGTAAAATGGAAGAATCATTCATCTCCATGCAAGTGGACCGGTGAAAGCTATAAGAGGGACTTTGTAATGCTTATCTCTTTTCTATATATGGAGCCGAAAGACTCCATTTCTCCAAATCTTGGGAATATTGATGATTTCAAACTTTTGAATTTCACCAACAATCCTGTGGTTGGTAGCATTCCAAAACAAATTTTGGGTCTTTCAACTTAAACTGGAACTCTTTGTGGAGAGATTCACTTTACCATCCAAGCTCTAATAAACCTTCAAGAGTTTGTTTTTGGTAGTAATACTTTGTTAGAGAAGTTAGTACTAGAGTTATGATTGTTTTCTCGCTTGAAGATTCTATACCTAGGTACCAAATTTTTCATTGGAAGATTACTAATAGATCTTGGCACAATACTCTCTCAGTTGAGGTACCCATATCTTGGTGGAAATGATATCTCTCAAAGCATACTACGTAGCGATCTAGGTAACAATTTTCTTACATGTTTTAAATCCATGTTAAGGAAGCTAAATAGGTTAGCATATTGAATGTATAAAAAAACTCCCTTTTTGGAAACCTTCCCCTAGATATTAGTTAAATGGTCATTTTGACTAACACATATCTTGGAATCAACATGTTTTCAATCATTTTTCTTGACGAAATTAGTGATCTGGGAAATTTACAAATTTTATGCTTTACTTCTTGCTCCCTCAGAAGGTCCATTCCCTATGGGGTATCTAAAATGTAGTCCCTTAGTAGGCCAAACCTTTCCAACGATCCATTATGGCCTCTTATTCCTTAACCCATGGAAAATGTAACCATTCTCACCATTTAAATATGGTGAACACACAACTCAATGGGCCAATCCCTTCTTTATTTCTAAAATCCACAAAGCTTAGAACTTTGATTCTTTCCTTCAGTTTTAGAACAAAATATTTTCTGAAAATTCAAGTAATATTTCCTATATTATCTTTCTATGTAGAGAAAAACCAACTAAGTGGGCCTCTACTTGAATTGTTAGGAAGGTTAATGGAAGTTCACTTTACTTTTTTGAGTAGTCGTTGTCATCATGTCGAGGCAAGTGATCAATGATAAATGAAATAATATTATCAAGCAATACCTATCATTTTAAGTCATGGATGACAACTGATATGAAGTTCAGGGTGAGTGATATCAAGTTAGCATAAGTTGGTGTACATATCGTGGCCATGTTATCATCAGCATATTCATGTTGAGATGTTTGTTGAATGGTTGTAGTCAAGATTGCAGACAATATCCTTTTGGGAAATCATGTTTCAATTTCATATCCTAAATACAAAATCACCTTGTTTGGCTTGAAAGTATTCTCCGTGAACATTCCAACGATACATATTTTTCATCGTAACTTCCACATATTAGTGCAGGAAATCTAAGCATAGAGAGATTTCGAGGCATCGATTGGAAAAGTGAATAGAGAAGGTAGATCAATGGCTAAGAATCAAAGACATGGTATAGATCAACGGTTCTAACATTTTTTTAGTGTATGACATGTGTATAGGTTATTGGGAATATTTTTCACAATGAGACCCCATTTAGAGGTGTCGATTTGATGCGATAGTTGGGCAATATCATACATGGCTATACCGAGGATTAATATGGAGCCATAACCATGATATGATCCAATAGTGGAGAAAAAGCAGGATCAATAGTCCATGCTCAGCCTAAGGATTGTTAGATCTAAAGACTTTTGTGATCCATAATCATGAATAAAAATGCTTTCGGATTAATCGCATGGTGGATTAATCCTAATGATGTGATTGTCAAAGCTTTTTTTATCTATATAGGGGTTGTTTTTTACAGTGGCTTCTTCACCGGCATTAACATTTAATGAGTCAGATGATTAAGACTTATTTGCATAATGTTCTATATTTAATATCAGTCATTGACAAGCGTGGATGTTAATGATTAGTCCATAACCCGATATGATCCAATGATGGAGAACAATTCAAATTAATGGTCCAAATCTTATGTTGAATGTCAACAAGAGAATAAGTTATTGTGAAGACGAGGACATGATGTACTCTTATGTATGCAAATGAGTTGATCAAATGGCTCTACATTGTTCTCTTCCAATGCTCAAATTCTAAACGGAACAAATTTCTTGAATGGAACTCATATGCTAACGAAAATGTTCACATGGTTCCAGATGACAATGTCAGGGGATGAATAGTGATCTGACACTTTCAAGTGATGACTTGTTGAAGAGTAGGACCGGTGACATGGATTTTCATTTGGCAGTCTATTATGGATGATGAGATGCAATAGGTACTCATACCAAGTGGAAATCCCCGTTAAATCCTATAGTTTTTCCTCAAATTAGGGACAATTAGTTGAGGAATAGTTTTGAGCATATGAGACTTTACAATTCACAAATTCGAAAAACAAATGGATCTAGGAAGTTAACAAGGAAACCATCCTTGACTATATAAGAATGAATTGTTGATGTGATCAAATCATGCATGTGTTTTAAATATTAAGAGAGTGTGTATTGGAGATTTGATTTTTTTTCTTTTTAAATAACTTGATAAATTTGAAGAGGGTTGTTATGGTGTAAAGGGACCGGGCTCAAAGGGAGTTCATTTTAAGTTTATAACGAAAGAGGATGAGAATGAACATATTTTCTATGATAGTTGTTATATTAATATTGAAGAGCTCTATGTTGGTATTTCCCATAAAATTAATGATTATTCATCATACAAAAATTTTGGAGACTATATGGCTTTATGAGAAAAGGGATTTCCATGAATTTTTATCTAGTCTTTTTCTTTGTGATATTATAAATATATTGAGCTATAATTTCGAATCGAAAGAAAATTTGAATCAAGGCCACTTCACAAGTGCCTTAGTCTAGACTATACTAAAATTTAATAGATCTAACAATAAATATAATTCCTATAAAATAAATGGCATTGTCATTAGCTATCCAAAAATCTCATGGAAATATATAAGATTATTTTCCAAAAAATAAAAAATAAATATGAGTAAAATTCGAAATTATTGAACTGTAGGGAATTCAAGAGGCATTCATTAGGTGGGTGCTTTAGGTTGGGTCATTCAAGAAAGAGCCATATAGTGCCAACACCATATATTCCTCAATCATATTACTTAGATAATGAGTAGGGAATTTATGCAAACACTTATCAACTTTTTTTTTGCTTAAAACATTTATGCACTCGAATGAATAAGTACTTAAAAAACGATGTTGTAAGAGGCCAATCTGTTAATGTGCTTGAGCCTTCCTTGAAAATGGAAAAAGACTATTGTTTGGATAGGACATTGCCTTGAGCAAAGTTGAAGCAAAGATTTTTTTGGATTTTTTAAATGAAAGAGTAAAGGAATTTTTTATAATATATTTTACTTATTTATTATTTTTTATATATTTTTTTCTTTTATGAGTAAGAATTTTTTTATCATTTTTACCTATGACAGAGCACTAAAAATAAAATTTATAATTTTTATATAATATTTCATTTTAGTGATTTCGTATTTATGACATTAATATTATATTTACTTATTTTCCATTTATTTAAAAAAAAAATCAATTCAATTTATATGTATTTTTGCGGAGACATTCACTAGTGTTGTTACTATGATAAAAGAGATTCTCATTGATGGATGCAAGTGGAAGATTGAAGATTGAACATGGACAAACAATACCACTCAAATTCAAAACCGCAAGTACACCAAATCCATATAATCTCTTTTAATAGTAGATGAATATAAATATTATGGTAGAACTCCATACATTTGAATAATTCTCTAGTTTCTTCTTATATTTTTTGTGTCCTTATCTTGTGGATTTTGAATGGATAGTTTGCATATATAATATTTTTTAATTGTAAATATTACATAATTATTAGGTATTTGGAGGAAAGCAATAGCATATGAAAGTAGTTTGTGGTGAATGTTAATGTTAGTGGAACCATAGTTCCTTTTGAACAAAAGTGAACAATAGTGGTTGATTATGTGAACAATAGTGATTGATTATGTTTTAGAATCATACTATTGTGAGTTACCTAACAAGAGTTCAAACAAATTATTATCTCCAATGATTTTTTAGAGAATATGAATTAGGTGTCAAATAAATTGATGAATTTGCTTGGTTTATTGTAATGTTTATTTGGGTGAAATGCTATAGAAATTTTATTGTTATTTAACAAGTATTTGATCTTTTCAAATTATTAATAATATTGAAAGGAATTTTTTCTTTTCAATAAATTTTTACATTGGATGGGTATGGTTTATTTTATTAGAGTTATATTATTCAATGCAAATAAATTGTGAGACAATAATTTCGAATTTCGATTTACTTTTCATATTCATATGAAAAAATGATTGATTTTTAACTTGTCAATATAGAAGAGTAAAAAAGATGTGAACCCTTCAAACTGAAATATAAATCTTCTCTCTAAATTTCATCCCTAGTTTCCATCCTTTGATTCCTTCCACAAAAGCAAGATATACATGCCTCCAAGTTTCAACAAAATATATGTAGGAAGATGGTCTTTGTCCGTGTGTGTGCTTAGACAATTGATAATATTGTTTAGGCTATCTTAGGGATTCTCCTTTTATTTGTGTTTTCTACATCATCAAATTACAAAATTCTACCTTCACCACTTCTTGGATTAGATTATTGTCCCTATCTAGTTCCATAAATGTCCAAATATTCAATACATCCTACTTGCATCTAGGCTTAACTGCTAGCATTCTATAGAACTAATATCATAATAATTCTTTATCTAGGAAAGATTTAATCATAACATAAGTATTAATTAATTAACATTCATGTGTTTGTATATTCTATGATGAAGTATGGTTTATACATTTCCTTTTTCTGTTTGCATAATTAAGGATTTCCTTCAATGGAGTCATTTGAGGTTCCAGGTTACTCTCCATCATCATGTGTATTATATTAATATTATTGGCAACAAGCTAACTTGAAAGCTTTGATTTTGATGCATGCCTAGCATTAAACCAAGGTCTTGGAAGCCTTGATGGACTAGCAAAGTTGAGGAATTATTCATCTCCATGCAAGTGGATTGGTGTAAGTTGTTGAAGGGACTTTGAAATACAAGTCTCTTTTCTACTTATGGAGCTCAAAGGCTCCATTTATGCAAATCTTGGGAATAGTAACAATTCAGAACTTTTGAATATGCCCGACAATCCTCCAGTTAGATCTAAGACTTTTGTGATCCATAATATAGATAAATGTCTTTCGGATTAATCACATCATTAGGATTTTGTCGACGTTTCGAACCATCTAATGTGGTTCATCCTTAGGACAAGGTAGAAGTCCAAAAGAAATTTTGGGCCCCACAAGATAAAATATTTAACCTTGAACTAGAACTCTTTGTGGAGAGATTCAATTTGACATCCAAGTTCTCATAAACCTTTAAGAATTTGTCTGAGTAGAAATAGTTTGTTGGAACAATTGGTACCAAAGGTAGGATCATTTTCTCACTTGGAGATGCTAGAGCTAGGTACCAATTTCTTTGAATTCAAATATTACCCATAGGTCTTGTCACCATCTCGTAGTTGAGGTACTTAGACCTCAGTGGAAATAGTCTCTCTAGAAGCATACTAGCATAGCTAAATAACCTAAAATAGTTGGTGGTTATTCACCGAGCTCTTTAAATGATCAAATATTCAGTATTTACTACTTGCATCTCGGCCTTATACCTTCTATTATTCAATAGAAACAATATCATAATACATCAAATATTCAATACATGGTACTTGGATCTATGTCTTATACCTTCTATTATTCAATAGAAATAATATCATAATACTTTTTTGTCTAGATAGGTTTTAACCATAACATAAGTACTAATATTTAGAGCCACACTCATACACCCATTAAAATTCATGTGTTTGCATATTCTATGATGAAGTATGGTTTATATATTTCCTTTTGTCATATACATAGTTGAGGATTTCTTTTGATGGAGTCAAGCCAAGTTCCAAGTTGCTCACCATGTTCATCTGTCTAATGCTGACATTATTTGAAACAAGCTAAGTTAAAAGCTTTGATTTTGTGCAATGCCAGCATTCAACAAAGGTCTTGGAATCCTTGATGGACTAGTAAAGTGGAAGAATCATTCATCTCCATGCAAGTAGACCAGTGAAAGCTATAAGAGGGACTTTGTAATACCTATCTCTTTTCTATATATGGAGCTGAAAGATTCCATTTCTCCAAATCTTGGGAATATTAATGATTTGGAGCTTTTGAATTTCACCAGCAATCCTGTGGTTGGTATCATTCCAAAAGAAAATTTGGGTATCACAAGATAAAAAGTTTCAACTTAAACTAGAAATCTTTGTGGAGAGATTGACTTTACCATCCAAGCTCTCATAAACCTTCAAGAGTTTTCTTTTGGTAGCAATACTTTGTTGGAGAAGTTACTACTAGGGTTAGGATCTTTTTCTCGCTTGAAGATGCTAGACCTAGGTACCAAATTCTTCATTGGAAGATTACTAATAGATCTTGGCACACTCTCTTAGTTGAGGTACCTATATCTTGGTGGAAGTAATATCTCTTGAAGCATACTAGCATACCTAGTTGACCTAAAAATGTTAGTGGTTATTGATCTAGGTAACAAATTTCCCATATGTATTTTTCCATCCAAGTTAGGTAAGCTAAGTAGGTTGGCATCTCAAATGTCTCCAAAAGCACTTTTTTTGGCATCATTCCCTTATATATTAGTAATATGGTCATTTTTATTGTCCTGTATCTTGAAAATTAACTTGTTTTCAAGCTTTTTTCCTGCAAAATTTGGCCATCTAGGAAATTTAAAATTTTTATACCTAACAACTTGCTCCCTCACAGGGTACATTACCTATGACATATTTAAGATGTATTCTCTTAGTAAGGTAGATCCTTCCAACAATCCATTATGGTCTCTTATTCCTCAAACCATGGGAAATGTAACAATCCTCACAATTTTAAATATGGTGAAAACACAACTCAATGGACAAATCCCTTCTTAATTTCCAAAATACATCAAGCTTATAAATTTTCTGCTCTCCTTGATTTTCCTCACCAAATATTTTCTGAATACTACAGTGAACATATTTGAGAGACCCTCCCTAAACCTCAGAACCTTGGATATTGGTGATCTAGGATAATAATTTTCTTGGACATTAGGCGTGCCTAGTAAATAAGATGATTATACGTTCTTAATGGATATTTTTCTTTTCTTAGTGATGATTGAGTATAGTGATTAGTTGGTAACCCTTTAAAGGGGATTTCACACCTTCTACTGTAAGCAAATTCTCTTTCATGAACGAGACATTTCATTATTTAGATGTTTTTGGGCCTAATTAAGGCTATTGATTTATTTATTCTGGAAAACACTCTTTCATGAGCAAGGACATTTCATTTTGTGGTAGACTTGGTTGCCTCTGTTCTTGAAATGTATATATATACTCGCTCCAGACCAATCTCTCAAAACTTCACGAATATCAGAGTTTGCTTAGTCATCCCTTTGGCCAGCCTTGCTTTTTCTACATTGAACAAGAATTATTTTACCTGCTTCTTCAAAGGGAAACTATTTTCATCAATTTGTATGAAGCTCAAAGCTATTAGAAGATTATGTTGTTTTTGAATTTTTAGTAATACTGGATACCTCCTTTTTGTAATGGATTATTCTATTAGCGGATTCTTTAGGTGCTGGAAAATTATTTTCCAATACTTCCTGTAGGTGTTGGAAAATCATTTCTAGTAATACAACGAGAGTAGATTTGCAAGTATTGTGGAAATACAACTGAGTTTGTGGTTTCATTGTCAACAAGATAGATGATTAACCCAATCATGATAAAGAGTAAAACCATTCATTCAAGAAAAACCACATGATCTCTGCTCACCATTATACAAATTTGCACCATGGTTGTAATCATATAAAAGAATCTGTTTACATTGAAATAATGTATCTAGGAATAGGTTTAATCAATGTCAAAATGTTAAATATGTACTTTATAAACATGGACGCTTAGAAGCCAATGTCAAGTTATAATCAAATCCCCCCAAAAAGTGGTTTTTCTCGTCCTACTTCAACTACCGCAATACAAAATTAGACATATATATATATGCTTGATTATATATGCATATGCAATATGAAATATAATAAAATCCTTACAGTGACTCCAAAATATCTTCATCTCCACTAACACTGAATGCACCACCCTCCTCCAACATCAAGACTTTGAGAATCCCATCTTCTGCAACTAGGGCATAACATTTCGATCAAATAGAGTACACTCGGTTTATCACTCAAATCTAAATCCACACCCATTTCCTTGGTGAAATATCCATTTTCGTCAGTAAGCAGGAGCACCTTATCATCGACATCGAGGTTCTCCCCCCAAGCTTTCATTACAAAATCAGCATTGACAGAAACACATGCAATGATGTCGATTCCTTTTCTCTTAAGTTCCTCTTCCCTTTGTACAAATATAGGGAGGTGCTTCTGTTAGGAAGCGAGAGTAAAGTCACCAGGAACAAATAGGAGGACCACCTTCTTTCCTCTGGTTAAATTAGATATTGTGATTGTCAGGAGATTGTCCTCTTTATCAATGTAGGAAAATGTAGCCTTTGGAAACTTGTCACCTGCATAAATTTCAGACTTGATGCTTCTGTGAGGTTTAGAATTTCTTCTTCTATTAGGATTTAAGGTAGGGTTTAAGGATTTGGGTTTTTTCCCTAGACCTCCATAGAGACCCACAAATGCAGACATTAAAGAATGAGGCAATTTTTCTTGTGGGTTCCATGCCACTGATGCAGATGAGAGTGTACCACTTGACATGGAATAAATGGTCATAGGCAAAGAAATGGAAGTACGTTTTGATGAGGATGAAGGCTTTGCTGACATTTTGTATGAAGAGAAAGTTTCTTCCATGTTGTTGACAGATGTGGCCATTATTGAAATGAAATACGTTAGTGAGTCTATTAACAGTCTTGTAGACAGAAATGTTGAAAAGTAGAGACGAGAAGCTACTAATATCCAATGTAGTAGATCTGTTTCAAGGAAAAATAAAACAAAGGGAGCATTTATAATTTATTGTCTGTGCATAACCATGGGAATTGTAGATGGAAAATTACAAATTTTTGAATTAGACCTTTCAATTAATATACAAATTTCCAACTCTTCAAAACACAAAACTAATAATTCCACTGCACTCATCTCGGTGAGACCTTTCAATTAATATACAATTTTCCATAATCCAGCCTCTGCATTGAAATATATGACCACATGAATTCTAGTCCAACAAATGCTACCTCATCATCCTAACTTTCCATGTGGCACCCAATGCCCATGTGTCTATATAAACCAATTCATGTCACCTCGGAAAAACACCCCCTATCTTACCATTGTTTATATTGAAATAAGGGTGAAAATCCATTTTCAGCCATATACACGAACAAATGGGACATGGATTATGGAATGATCCCCTCCCGTTGCCAAATAACCCCAGAAGTATAATCTCAAGGGTTTCCCAAGCACCACCATTTGAAATGTCAAAGTTCCAAACAATCAACATTTCAAACTACCAAGATGATATCACACCCATGTCATGTTGATGTCACACCCTCTTTTGACCCACTTTGACATGTTAAACAACTAAATTTGGGTGCCACTATTCATGTCTTTGTGGAACCACACTACCCTCCCTACGTAGTCATATGCCGCATGGCTATGGGCCCCACTAGGGTCTCAACCCTTAATAAAATAAAATTTCTCCATTATATTAAACAGTTGGAAAATTAACCTATACTCAAGCAGATAGCCATAAAGACCCAACCATATCATCAATTCAGATTTAAAAACAAACCCCCCCGTATGTGTGTGTGTTACACAGTCTCTCCTAGATTTATTTAAGCCTCAATCTAGCCCAAGGAAACTATAATTATTATACAAAAATTTCATGAGCCTACCTTAAAGAATTAGCCATCCTATAAGATCTATTCCATTATAGATACCTTGAACATTGGATATATTGACTAAAGAAAAAAAATACCTTGATATCCTTCAATTATGTGTAGCAGTAGCAACAACAACAACAACAACAATGAGCTAAATAATAATTAGATGGATGAGTATCTTTCCAATAGATTCATGTTAAACCTCAATACACTTAGATTGATGGGAAACTATAATAATAATAACAATGAGCTAAAAAGTTGACTGACAACAACAACAACAACAACAACAATAATAATATTAATGAGCTAAATAATAATTAGGTTGATGGGTATCTCTTAAATAAATTCATGTTAAGCCTCAATATCCTTAGAGTGACATGTACTTCTCTAATGATGTTAATGAAATGTTTTTTAATAATAATTTAATAATAATGAGGTAAAAGAGTAATTAAGATGATGGATATTTATTGAATAGATTCAATTTATGCCTTAGTACCCTATAATCATTTTTCTTAGTACTGTTTCTTCATTTGATGACATGGTGGTTGTCCCATTGAGATGTTATTTTCTCCATCTAATTTCAAATCTCACATAAAGACACTCTAACTTTCATAATAAAGTTTGTAAAATAAACACTTTAAATCCCACTTATATTTCAATTTTGAGAAGTGAAATATCATCAACATTTTCTAAACCTGACTTAGTCAAGTCCTCCCGACCATAATTTTTAACACCGTCATCCTTGTTGAATATCCACCACGCATACCTTGCCCCTAAACCGTCGTCCAGTTTCCAGGTTTGTAGATTCACTAGGAGTATATCGTGCTCATTTATTTCCCAACAGTTAATTTTAACACAAAATAATGGAGGTCTTTTACCGAGCTTAGGGAGTTTGAAGGGATCAACTTGTTTAGCGTGCTCACTTTTCCGGCACTCAAGTCGCCTCCATCCAGTGGTTAAGTCATCCATAGCGTAAATATCCCCGATGGGACACGCATCAGCATTCCCCATTCTGTAGAGACACCGTGGGGTGTGATATGCGTGAGATATTGCATACAGTGTTCCGGAGTTGGAGGAAACTATACATCTCCCTTTATCCATTATAACTTCTCTACGGTTGCTACGATATTTGGGAAAAGCAGTCATGAAACACCGAGCAAAAGCCGTGTTCTCATCGCCTTCCACCACCCATATGTTCCTCTCAAAATCGAAGTGCATGGGAGCGATATTGGAAGGATTTTTGGTGCGTCGGAGCAGCCAGCGATCGAAATCCGCTATATACAGCTTTCCTTTCCAGGGGATGGCTGTATGAAATTGGCTGAACCACCCTGGACTGTCTGGAAGAATGGACCATCTTTCGGTGTTTACGTCTAAGCACAACATTGATACACCATTTGGAGTGGAAGTGGACAACACCACTATCAGCCGATCCCCGACTATTGCCTTGGTAACCCAATCACAAGACTCGAATGGGAGTTGTTCAACTATTGCGGAAGTATCCAAAGCCCGGAAGGCCCGATCATATTTATGCCCTAAATTTAGTATGTAAGAGAAGGGACGCTCCCGATTAGCGACGCCAGAAAGGGTTCCCCCTGGGGGCGTCCGGTGGGGTCTTCTTGAACGTCCGGTGCGAAAAGAGGAATAGACGTTAACGCCGTGAACTCATGACAAGGATCAAACGAAACAGAAGACTGCATTTTCGCGACGGAGGCGCTGCGTCAACCAAATGTCGAAGTCTATTTGCAATAAGTCCTCCTGGCCTGGCATTGTTAATGAGCTTCCGCACACGACTGTGAAGAGCTGGAATAATTCGATGGCTTATAAGATCGTCGTTCATCAAATTAAAACTTTCCATCGCTGTTGAACTGCCACTAATTTCTCGAAATCTCGGAGGCAGCAGATCAAGAATATCTTCTCTTGACTCGTGCTCTTCATCTAGTTTTGCATTGTGGATGTGAAAGGGTTCCATGTTATCACTTGCCATAAATTATTCACTTCGCTTTAAAAAAAAAATTGTTGTAGAATGAATCTTCAATCTGATTCTGATTGCCGGCGAATACTACGTCGAAATATGTCAAGAATAACAATTTTCTTACATGTTTTAAATCCATGTTAAGGAAGCTAAATAGGTTATCATATTGAATGTATCAAAAAACTCCCTTTTTGGAAACCTTCCCCTAGATATTAGTTAAATGGTCATTTTGACTAACACATATCTTGGAATCAACATGTTTTCAATCATTTTTCTTGACGAAATTAGTGATCTGGGAAATTTACAAATTTTATGCTTTACTTCTTGCTCCCTCAGAAGGTCCATTCCCTATGGGGTATCTAAAATGTAGTCCCTTAGTAAGCCAAACCTTTCCAACGATCCATTATGGCCTCTTATTCCTTCACCCATGGAAAATGTAACCATTCTCACCATTTAAATATGGTGAACACACAACTCAATGGGCCAATCCCTTCCTTATTTCTAAAATCCACAAAGCTTAGAACTTTGATTCTTTCCTTCAGTTTTAGAACAAAATATTTTCTGAAAATTCAAGTAATATCTCCTATATTATCTTTCTATGTAGAGAAAAACCAACTAAGTGGGCCTCTACTTGAATTGTTAGGAAGGTTAATGAAAGTTCACTTTACTTTTTTGAGTAGTGGTTGTCATTCATGTCGAGGCAAGTGATCAATGATAAATGAATTAATATTATCAAGCAATACCTATCATTTTAAGTCATGGATGACAACTGATATGAAGTTCAGGGGGAGTGATATCAAGTTAGCATAAGTTGGTGTACATATCGTGGCCATGTTATCATCAGCATATTCATGTTGAGATGTTTGTTGAATGGTTGTAGTCAAGATTGCAGACAATATCCTTTTGGGAAATCATGTTTCAATTTCATATCCTAAATACAAAATCACCTTGTTTGGCTTGAAAGTATTCTCCGTGATACATATTTTTCATCGTAACTTCCACATATTAGTGCAGGAAATCTAAGCATAGAGAGATTTCAAGGCATCGATTGGAAGAGTGAATAGAGAAGGTAGATCAACGGCTAAGAATCAAAGACATGGTATAGATCAACGGTTCTAACATTTTTTTTAGTGTATGACATGTGTATAGGTTATTGGGAATATTTTTCACAATGAGACCCCATTTCGAGTGTCAATTTGATCCGATAGTTAAAGAGCAATATCATACATCAATATACACGAGGATTAATGTGGAGCCCATAACACAATGTGATCCAATAGTGGAGAAAGAAACAGATCAATAGTCCAGGCTCAATATAAGGATTGTTAGATCTAAGACTTTTGTGATCCATAATGTAGATAAAAATGTTTCGGATTAATCACATCGTTGAGATTAATCTAATGATTTGATTAATCAGAAAGCTTTTTTTTATCTATATGGGGATTAATTTTTTTTACCTGATGGCTACAGTGGCTAAAATGGAAGAATCATTCATCTCCATGCAAGTGGAACGGTGAAAGCTATAAGAGGGACTTTGTAATGCTTATCTCTTTTCTATATATGGAGCCGAAAGACTCCATTTCTCCAAATCTTGGGAATATTGATGATTTCAAACTTTTGAATTTCACCAAAAATCCTGTGGTTGGTAGCATTCCAAAAGAAATTTTGGGTCTTTCAACTTAAACTAGAACTCTTTGTGGAGAGATTCACTTTACCATCCAAGCTCTAATAAACCTTCAAGAGTTTGTTTTTGGTAGTAATACTTTGTTAGAGAAGTTAGTATTAGAGTTATGACTGTTTTCTCGCTTGAAGATTCTATACCTAGGTACCAAATTTTTCATTGGAAGATTACTAATAGATCTTGGCACAATACTCTCTCAGTTGAGGTACCCATATCTTGGTGGAAATGATATCTCTCAAAGCATACTACGTAGCAATCTAGGTAACAATTTTCTTACATGTTTTAAATCCATGTTAAGGAAGCTAAATAGGTTAGCATATTGAATGTATCAAAAAACTCCCTTTTTGGAAACCTTCCCCTAGATATTAGTTAAATGGTCATTTTGACTAACACATATCTTGGAATCAACATGTTTTCAATCCTTTTTCTTGATGAAATTAGTGATCTGGGAAATTTACAAATTTTATGCTTTACTTCTTGCTCCCTCAGAAGGTGAGCAGAGATCATGTGGTTTTTCTTGAATGAATGGTTTACTCTTTATCATTACTAATCATCTATCTTGTTGACAATGAAACCACAAAATGAGTTGTATTTCCCTAATACTTGCAAATCTACCTCAGAAAATTACTAGAAAATGATTTTCCAACACCTACAGGAAGTATTGGAAAATAATTTTCCAGCACCTAAAGAATCCGCTAATAGAATAATCCATTACAAAAAGGAGGTATCCAGTATTACTAAAAATTCAAAAACAACATAATCTTCTAATAGCTTTGAGCTTCATACAAATTGATGAAAATAGTTTCCCTTTGAAGAAGCAGGTAAAATAATTCTTGTTCAATGTAGAAAAAGCAAGGCTGGCCAAAGGGGTGACTAAACAAACTCTGATATTCGTGAAGTTTTGAGAGATTGGTCTGGAGCGAGTATATATATACATTTCAAGAACAGAGGCAACCAAGTCTACCAAGCAAAATGAAATGTCTCGTTCATGAAAGAGTGTTTTCCACATCAATAAACTGAATAGTCGAATTAGACCCAAAAAACACTAATGAAATGTCTCGTTCATGAAAGAGAATTTGCTTACAGTAGAAAGTGTGAAATCCCCTTTAAAGGGTTACCAACTAATCACTATACTCAATCATCACTAAGAAAAGAAAAATATCCATTAAGAACGTACAATCATCTTATTTACTAGGCACACCTAATGTCCCAGAAAATTATTATCCTAGATCACCAATATCCAAGGTTCTGAGGTTTAGGGAGGGTCTCTCAAATATGTTCACTGTAGTACTCGGAAAATATTTGGTGAGGAAAATCAAGGAGAGCAGAAAATTTATAAGCTTTATGTATTTTGGAAATTAAGAAGCGATTGGTCCATTGAGTTGTGTGTTCACCATATTTAAAATTGTGAGGATTGTTACATTTCCCATGGTTTGAGGAATAAGAGACCATAATGGATTGTTGGAAGGATCTACCTTACTAAGAGAATACATCTTAAATATTTCATAGGGAATGTACCCTGTGAGGGAGCAAGTTGTTAGGTATAAAAATTTTAAATTTCATAGATGACCAAATTTTGCAGGAAAAAAGCTTGAAAACAAGTTAATTTTCAAGATACAGGACAATAAAAATGACCATATTACTAATATATAAGGGAATGATGCAAAAAGTACTTTTGGAGACATTCGAGATGCCAAGAGAATATTTACCTAACTTGGATGAAAAAATACATATGGGAAATTTGGTACCTGATCAACCTTGTAACATTTTTAGGTCAACTAGGGATGCCTGCTTGAGGAATATTCATCACATTACTTCCACCCAGATATAGGCACCTCGGTAGAGAGGTAGCACGGATCTCATCAATATTCTTCAATGAAGAGGTTGGTCTTCTACCTAGGTCGCATCTTCAAGACTGAAAAAATGTAACCTAAGTAGCCAACTTCTCCAGTATTGCTACCAAAACAAACTCTTGAAGGTTTATGAGAGCTTGGATGGTAAAGTCAATCTCTCCACAAAGATTTCTAGTCTAAGTTGAAATTTTTTATCTTGTGATACCCAAATTTTCTTTTGGAATGATACCAACCACACAAGATTGCTGGTGAGGGCCCTAGCTCCAAATCTGATGTCTTCCCAAGATTTGGAGAGGCCAGATCTGAGTAATAATAAGAAGAGGAAAAGAGATGGGTATTACAAAAGTCCCTCTCAACTTTCTGGTCCACTTGCATGGAGATGAATGAAGTTCTTCCACTTTCTTAGTCCATCGAGGATTCCAAGACTTTTGTGATCTTGGCATTTACCTGAAAATCAAAGCTTTTAACTTAGCTTGTTTCAAATAATGTCAGTATTAGACAGATGAACATGGTGAGCAACTTGGAACTTGGCTCGACTCCATCAAAAGAAATCCTCAACTATGTATATTTTTTGGTCAATTTAGTGTGTCCTAAATTGCTACATTAATTTGTCAATCCGGGATTCGGAAGCTGACGAAGTGTGGCGCACTATATGTGCAAGATAACCTATCTCTTACTTTTTGTCGTTTTTGGTCTTTTTATTTTTATCTTTATTTTTATCTTGATTGGTTTCCTAATGTGAGATGGAAATTTAAAAGACAAGTATGGATATGAATGTTCAAGGCAATGATGTCCTTTATAATGATTTTCCAAACTTCAAACTTCAAAAGGGCTTTAAACATGCAATTGACAAAATTAATTCTTAAATGAAAATGTGCCACTATACTAGTTAAACAAAGTTAAACAAACAGTGAACTATTGAACATGAAACTCATTACCCTTGTTGCTGTCTAAATGCAAAAAGAAACTGTGCCCAAAGAAATTCAAGAATTGCAAGCAAAGTAAAGCTAAATCAAATTACATCAACTCATATTCTAACCTCTCACCATTAGTCTCGCTATGGCTTTCGGAGATAATCATAAACAACTTTAGCAATCTGATATCTAATTTGCAGGAAAAATAAACTAATATCAAATCACACACTCATACTTCAATCCCTCACCATTAGTCTTGCTATGGCTTTCGGAGGTAACTGAAATGTGTGCTGACGATTTAATATCTAACATGAAAAATAATAATATCAAATTACACACTCATACTTCAATCCCTCACCATTAGTCTCGCTATGGCTTTCGGAGGTAACTGATAATGACATGAGCAATTTAATATCTAACTTGCAGAAAAATAAACTAATATCAAACTACACACTCATATTTCAATCCCTCACCATTAGTCTCGCTATGGCTTTCGGAGGTTACTGATAATGACATGAGCAATTTAATATTTTAACTAACTGATTAGAGCAAGTGTACAAAACTGAAATGAATAAAACAGTGCTGGAATGAAAGGCTAAGAAAAACAAATCAGCAGAAGGACAAGAGTGATTCCATGTCATTAGTCATCATAAAACTATATGCAAATGCCCGGGCTGCCTACTATAATCTGGAACAAAGACACTGATCAGTTAACAACAATATAAAGCATGAAAGATTATGGATAGAAGTAAAACGTAAAGCATGAAAGATTATGGACAAAGATGAAACGTAAATACCATGAAAGATGTAATATATATACACGTGAATGACTATGGCATAATGAACGTAAGGAAATGAAGCATGAAACTATACAGTAATACACAAAACCTCAGCGTGTGCAGGGGCCCTCTGCACAAACCTCGGGCACAGCTATCAACCACAAATTACGCTTATGAACAAAGTCTTCTTATATATTCAAAATGCAGTCATAACAATGGAGAAAATGTCACGGTAAAGCAGATTTCCTTCTAGAAGAATTACATTACAAGAACTAACTATTATGCGTATGAGAACACATTATTTATAGCAGAGGATGACATAACTAATTTTCTACAGTCTGCGCTGATAGAAGACACGTGAACAACCACGTCCAGAAATCTAGCATCATGGCTGCCGTGAAGTTTAAATCTATGAAGAGTGGCTGTTGGATTCGGCTTATGGAGCCATTTACAGGTGTTGATTTGTCCCCTGAGACGAAGGAATGGCCATGCAAGTCTTCACGTGGTGAAAAACAGAGTTCTGTCACCGTGGGACTCTTACGTTGACCACTGCTTGCCTTCTTTTGACCACGGCCTTCCTTGGTGAATTCGACTGAACAATTAGGACTCAGTCCATGTCCATGTCATTTCCAACTTGCCCATGTGGCTCGATTTGCCTGAAGACACCTGAAATATAGAATTTAACAAAATGGTTGCGGAAAGTTGCAGCAGCTGCGGAAAGTGACAAGATTCCACAGCTTATTGAGCAAAAATCTAATTCAAACAGAAGACACAAAACATAGTTAAAAACCACTTTAAATTCTCTTTTATAATTGATATGCAATGATATTGATGACTTAGAAGGTCCAGGTGAATGGAAAAGGTCTAGAAAGGTGTATAAGAAAGATGCAAGTTTGGGACTCAACATACCCCCACTGTGAAGGTGTTGCATGTCTTCATGCAACCAAAATTTTGATAATCCTTCTTCAATTCATATGCCTTGATACCTCTGCCAGTACATCCAGTCCTCTTCTCCTCTTCCTTGGTGCTGCTAACATCCTGGGCTTCTTCATTAAGCATCTGAATTTAAGATTAATCAGTGCTTTACTTATCTTCTAGCATTTCTTCTTCAATTTCCTGTTCTTTTTCTGCCACAGTCCCAGATGTAGCATGGTATTTTCATGAATGATCTTGTCCAATTTGCTTTGTTCCTTTAATGCCTCATTTTCATTTTTAATGTGTCTATTTAAAACCTCCAACTCAAAGACTTCTTGTTTCAATGATTGGACTAGAGCTTCTTGTGCTGTGTGAGGCTGAGTGGATGAGGTGCTGGGGCCTGTGGCTGTCCTTTCTAAGGATTCTATGTAATCGTACACCTCTTGCTGCTTTGGATCTATCTCAGGTGTTTTTTTCCTTGGGCTGTCCCCAAAATACTGTGGAGGAGAATTGTCTTCAATATCTGGCTGAAAAGGACTCATGTCAACATCTTGAGGACTAGTTTCAACATTTGACTGAGAATGCGGTGGACTATGTTCAACTTCTAGCTGAGAATGAGATGGACTATGTTCAATGTCTGACTGAGAATGAGATGGATTATGGCCAACTGGAGTTTGTTCAGGTGTTCCTTCTCCCAAATCAATAAAATGGGGTCCTTTTGTTTGTACTTTCCTCCACTTTCCTTTAAGCCTGCTGCTTCTTCTTACATACTGTGGACTACTGTCTTTTTCCTTTTGTTTTTCTTTTCCTCTCTTTTTAGCCATAGCTGACTGTTCCTAAAGGTGAACTAGTCTCTCAGACAATATTTGATGGTCTTCTTCTGAAGAAGGGGTTTGATGCATAGCCTCAATGCTTTTTCTCTCTTTAGTCTTTTCCTTCTTCCTTTTAGACAGTCTTTCCTCTCTACTAGTTCTTTCAACTGTGTTAGTAGGAGTACTTTAAGTTTTATCACTTGTTCTCCTTCTTTTTGGTGTACTGCCTTCAGGGGTTTCTTGGGGTTCTTCAAAGAAATTCCTAATTAAAAAACTGTTCCCATGTGTCCTTTTTCTCTTTTAACTGTTTTTCAATCAAAATTTTCACAAGACCATGGTGATACAAATGTGGTTCTACGTCCTCCAGATGCTTTTGGACGGCTACAAACATCTTTTTCAAACTATTTAATAAAAAGTATGGCAGATTGAGGGTCTGGTTGTCTAGAAAATTCATCAAAAATCGGGTATGATACATATAAATTGATCCAAAACGTCCCTCACAGGTGATAAACTTTTGAATGACCAATAGTAGACTGGCCCACTCTTCTTTTAAAGCATGAACAGGAATTCCATTTTTAAAAATAGTTACATCCATACCTGGGTTACGTAGGATCACTCTCCAGGCTTCATCACTAATGCTCTTGTTCTTGAACCAGCGCTCACCTTCTTGAGGGAGTTCTGTAGTAGCTGCTATGGATGCCTCATTCACCGTAAATTTGAGGTCCCCAATTTCTACCTCCAGACCATTGAAAGACCTTGCAAAAGATTTTGTCACCTCTTTATGGTAGCCTCTAAACTTTTGAATAAACCGAAGCCATTTTGCCTTTTTCAATATATCTTTGACTTGCGGGTATCCTTCCATGAATTTGGGTCCCTCTGGTTCTGTCCTCAACAACTAACCCATCCTTCCTTCTACTCTTTAAAACTCGTTTGCGTGAGGAGGTTTTAACGGAGGTAAGATGGCTGAATGAGCAGAAATGAGCACGATTTATGAAGGAGACCAGTGACTGTAAGCGGATATCAGAGAATAGGTATACGAAATGTAGCGTAGCAGAGAACAAAATGGGGTGAAGCGGAACAGAGAAGGGTTACGTGAGCACAGTGGAAATGTAGCTGTGAGATCAATAGAACAGTAGGAGGAGTAAAACACATCCGACAGTATTTAAAATTGGGTGGCTGCAGAGTAAATGCAAGCATGTTTATGAAACGGCTACGGATTTTATGCGGCTGAAAGAAGTCGTAGTCAAATCAACCACGTTTCATCATTACAGGTGGAGTATCAGAGTATGAGTGAAGATCGGAGTATTATGGGACCGTTTGAAAATGAATTCAAGGATTGTGGGAGGATCATATAGAGATCGTGGAATGGTTATAGAGTTTGTCAACACAATTATTGTATATAATGGAGCTATGGTTTATAACTATATAAAAATGTGCTTGAATGCTATTTGAAATAAATTTTTACTCATACCTTGGAATTCTTGCCATTTTTCATTGGTATTCAATCAGTTGCTCCTCATTGATGTCTTTGAATGCCCCATGTCTTCATAATATGTCTTCATACCTGCATTTGATTTCGTGATTGTTGAACTAACATTTGGCTGTAAATTTTTTTGAAAAACAGAGTGGTAGCTACAGAAACTGCTTCTGGCTGCGGAAACCGGTGTCAGTTGCGGAAGTTGACACAACTATTATTTGGGTGAATGGAAATAGATGGATGATAACTGACTGAATGAAAATGGTCATGAAATAAAATTTTATTGGTGAAATGAAATGAAATAGATGAAATGAAGTGGAATGAAATGAAGTGGAGTGGAATGAAATGGAATGGAATGGAGTGGGTCATCATAAAACTTATGAAATGAGAGAATTTTTGGAAAATACAAGCTGTTAGTTATTACAGTTTCACTATTTTATGTGGTACTTGATCGGTGATTGGTTCGAATATACAATTTATTATAGCTAAAAGAACCATTAGAGGTAGTGGATAAGAAGAATTCCTTTTCTGCAGTACAACACAAATTTTCTTGAAACATTTTGACCAGTTATCACAAAAAGGTAAGCTTATGATAGATAAGACTTTTAATCTGTGCATTTCAATAAGAGGAGTTTAGAAAATGATGATCTTGATTCTGCCACACATCCATTCACTAAAGATCTTATCGATCTCATATGGCCCTCTCATATGGCTAGCTTGATGATGCAAGTGACTGCCAAAATCTTTACCAAAACTTGGATCAGCTGTATTTTAATCCTTCTTCTTTTGTTTCTTCTCTTTGATGTATTTGTCATGCCATTTAGCTCTTTGATATTGAACTAGATCAATTCTTAAAATTGCCTCTTGTTTGATCTCATCTAGCTCATTCAACTGCTCCATTCTATGCTTTTGGGCTTCTGATAGATCCATCCCCAACTGAACTGCTATCTTGAAGGTTTTGACTTGGAACTCAATGGGGAGCAGGACTTCTTTCCCATAAACAAGTTCATAGGGAGAATTTCCTGTTGTATTCCTCCATGTAGTTCTATAGCCCCACAAGGCTTCAGGAAGCCTTTCTGCCCAATCTCTTCTGTGTAGATGAACAGTTTTGGTGATGATACTTTCAAGAACTTTGTTTGTAGACTCCACTTGACCATTTGCTTGCGGATGGTAAGGAGTAGATCTTCTGTGCTTGATTTTGTATTATTCCATCAGCTTCTCCACCAAGTTGGATGTGAATTGGCTTCCCTAATCTGTCACAATTTCTCTTGGAACACCAAAGCGAGTAAAAGTATCCTCATAAAGAAAATTAACAACTGAATTTTCAGTAGCAGACACTAATGCTTTGGCTTCTACCCATTTAGTAACATAATCAGTACAAACCAATATATAATTCTTTTTCTTAGATGGTGGGTTAATAGGTCCAATGAAATCTAAAGCCCATTTTTCAAAGGGTTCGATGAGTACCTGTGTTTGCAATGGAATTTCATTTGAAAGGGTAGGTTTCCCTACTCTTTGGCAGCTGTCACACCTTTTGACATATTGTTTTGAATCTTTGAAGAGGGAAGGCCAATAATATCCTAAAGAGATGATTTTATAGGCTGTCCTTTTGTCAGCAAACTGTCCGCCGCATGGTTCATCATGACATGCCTTGAGGATATCAGGCATTTCATCTTCCCTGACATATCTTCTGATCACAAGATCTGGCCCTGTTTTAAACAATTCGTTAGAAATCCATGAATATTTTGAACTCTCCTGAATAATCTTTCTTTTTTTACTTGGAAATAAATGTGGAGGTAGTTTCCCTGTAACCAAATAGTTAGCAATATCTGCATACCAAGGAGTCTTAATAGTTACTACAAACAAGTATTCATCAGGAAACTTATCCTCTACAGGAGAATCTTCTTTAGTATTCTGAATCCTAGACAAGAAATCAGCTACTGTATTTTGTTTTCCTGGTCTATCCAACACGGTAATATTGAATTCTTGCAAAAGTAAGAGCCATCTTGTCACTCTGCCATTAGTAACAGGTTTGTTCATTAAATATCTAATTGCAGAATGGTCAGTATGAATAAAAGTTTCATAGCCTGTTATGTAATGTCTAAACTTATTAATTGCATGAACAACGGCTAAAAACTCTTTTTCAGTCACAGTATAATTCAACTCTGTGGGAGTCAAATTTTTACTGGTATAATAAATGGCATAAGGAACTAAATCTTTTTGACCCAACACGGCTCCTAGAGCTGTATCTGAAGCATCCGTAGAAATATGGAAAGGGAGTTTCCAATTTGGTCCTCTCAAGATAGGTGCTTCAGATATTCTTGTTTTCAAAGTTTCAAAGGCTGATTGACAATCGGGATCCCATTTGAATTCACAGTCTTTTGTAAGCAGTTTGAAGAGTGGAGATGCTATTTTAGTGAATTTTTCTATAGATATTCTATAGTATCCAGTAAATCCTAGAAAACTTCTAACATCTCTTTGACAATTTGGAATAGGAAACTTGGAGATGACTTCAACTTTTGATCTATCAACCTTAATCCCATCTCCTGAAATATGATGCCCCAAAACAATACCTTCGGTAAACATCATAAAGCATTTTTCATGGCTTAATGAAAGGTTTGTTTCTTTACATCTTATAAGAACTTTTTCCAAATTTTCTAATGCCTCTTCAAATGAATTACCATAAACTATAAAATCATCCATATAAACCTCTACACAATCATGGATTAGATCAGAAAAAATTCCTAGTACTACTCTTTGGAATGTTGCGGGTGCATTACATAACCCAAAAGGAAGCACTCGATAGGAAAAAGTCCCCCATGGACAGGTAAATGTGGTCTTATCTTGATCTTCAGGTGCTACCTGAATTTGATTATAGCCACTAAAACCATCAAAAAATGAAAAGTACTTTTTACCTGCTAATGTATCTAATACCTGATCAATAAAAGGCAAAGGAAAGTGATCCTTCAAAGTTGCTTTGTTAAATTCCCTGTAATCAATGCATACCCTCCATTTACCATTCTTTTTAGGTACTATAACCAAAGGAGAAACCCATCGGCTATCTGAAATTGGATAAATGAAGTTTACATTGAGTAGTTTTTGGAGCTCTTCTTTCACTATCTCCCTAAGATTTGGATTCATATTTCTTTGAGGTTGTCTGATTGGTCTACTGTTTTCCTCAATATAGATATGATGAATGCAAGTCTTAGGATCAATACCTTTCATATCAGTATACTCCCATGCAAATGCAGTAGAATGTTTTTGCAATATTTTGGTTAGTTCTTCCTGTTGTGATTTTTCCAAAAAAAAAATATATATTTAATGTTTTTCCTGGAAAAATATCAATGGTAGAACTACCGAACTCTTCCATAGAGTAAAGATACATTTGTCTTGATGATAAATATTCGATGTCAGATTCCAACTGAAATTGTGTGGGGCCATATTCTGAAGATGTCTCAAAATTTTCTAATGTGTTCAGAATTTGACTATCCTCACTAATTTCAGAAATGGTAAAGACAGGTTGTATAGTGCCCTCATCATCGACCCATTCATTGTCTCCTACTTCTGTGATTGCTTTTGCTGGAGGATACAAATTGAATTTCTTTGTCGAATTACCATTAGAAATGTACATATCCCCAGATCTACAACTAATGAAAGCATCGGCTGTGGCTAGCCAAGGTCTTCCTAAGATAAGTGGGTGCCCTCCTAGATTACTCTTGGGAGTCAAAATCATAAAATCTACTGGATATTCCCAAGAATCTAAGGAGACTGAAATATCTTCTAATACATCATCTGGTTTAATAATTGATCGATCTGCAAGTTGCAGTAAAGTAGGTGTAAAAAGAAGGTTAGGAAGTTTTAGCTGGTCCATAGTCTGTCTACTCATAATGTTGATAGCAGCCCCTAAGTCAATCAATGTGTTTTGAATTTCTATCCCATTTATATGTGTCTTGACAATTGGACTACCTGGATCTACATACTTCTGCATGGTAATTTTTCCCATCATGATATCTGCAATTTTTCCTACCAGGTAGATTCTTCTTGTATCTCTTAGTTTCCTTCCTGGTCTTTTGAGACTCAACTCCTTTATTGTTTTTGCTAGAATAGGAATCTCTCTAATGGCTTGTAACAAGGGAATCTTGATACAAACATTTTTTAATTCATCTAGAAAATCATAGTTAGGGAACAAGATTTGTTTTTCCACCCCTTTATCAATTTGTAATCTTTCAGGGAAAGGAGGTGTGGATGAAGATGCAGGTTGCTCAACTATAGGAGTTGTGGGGGTTAATTTTTCTTTCTCTTTTTTAATGTTTGAGTTTTGAAGAGATGCTTCCTCAGAACCCTTATTGGCTTTAAGAGAGTCCTCCTCAAAGGAATCTTGCTCTTGGACATCTATAGAAGGTTTTTCTAAAACTCTACCAGACCTGAGTTGTACATCATTGAGAGGAACAATCATATAGGTAGGAAATTGTTGTCCTTCTATCATGTAAGTATTCTGAGGATTTTTATTGTTAGGATTTGGCAATGGTTGAACTGGAAGTTGATTTGTCTTTTCTTGGAATGGAAGCATAAGTTGAGGATTTGGATTTTGTTGAGAAGGTTGTTGTTGTGGAAATGGCAATGAAAGTTGTGGATTTGGGTTTGAAATTTGTGGAGCTTATTGATTTTGAAAAGATGGAGGATATTGATAAAATTGAGCAAATCTCCTATAAGGATTTTGCATCCCTTGTACCCATGGTTGATATGGATTTTGATGTTGGGGCCAAGGTTGTTGCCAAGGATTCCAATTTGGTGGGGGTTGAGAATTCATAGGGTTGTTAAACCCTTGAGTTTGTTGCCCCTGCCAAGGTCTTATTGCAACAAAACAGAGAGATTCTACTGAATTTGGATCTTCTTGAAAGACAGCTTTGAGTCCAGGAATTGAAGGACAATCCTTGGTCTCATGATTCTCTGAGCAAATCATACATGTTTCTACAACTTTTGCATCCAAGGGACATTCCCTTAAACCATGTTTTTTCCTACATTTCGGACAAAAGATGGCTAGAGCATATGTTTCTGCTTTCTGCTTGTTTTGAATTTTAAGGGTGTCTAGTTGTTCACTAAGGCTCCCTAGGATATCAGTTTTGAATTCATCAAGCATATTTCCAATCTCTGCCCTACTTACTGATCCAGTTGCATATTTGTTTTCCCTAATAAGAGAAGGATCTCTAAGCCCTTTTCCCGTTTTAGATTTTCCCCTTGAGATATGGATACATAGTTCTGTTATGTCACGAAGTGGAAGTTGAGAAATGTCTCCTTTCCCCATCATGTTTAAAGTATCTATCCATTCATCTCTAATGGCTTTTAATAGAAGGGCTTTCAAAGTTTCCTCATCTAAGTTTCTCATCTTTGCTCTTCTTAAGTTGTATTGAAATCTTTCAAGTAAATCCTCCAAATTTTCATCTTCTTTCTGTACCATTTTGAATACCTCATCCTTGTGATTGGTGGGCATGCAATAGTCTAGTTATCGATCCAAAAATGTTTGTTTCATATCATTCCAAGTCCTAATAGATTGGGGGTCTACTCCCATGAACCATTTCAAAGCGGCTCCCTTCAATGTTGAAGGAAACAGTTTGAGTTTTTGAGAGTCTTCCGTATAGTCATAGGTTCGGCATACGACTTCAAACTCAAACAGAAATGTTTCAGGATCCTCACTTCACAATCCATAAAAGTTGGGGAGGACAGATGGTGAGATGTTTTTCATCGTTGTATGAGTTTCCTCATCAACTATGGGGAATCCAAATGAATTGTCTCTTTCCCTATTTCTTTCATTATTACCTCCACCATTGTTGTCTCCATTATTTCCTCCTCTACCTCTACCTCTACCTCCGAATCCATCTACTACTTCCTCCGTCATGATAATTTCTTCAGAGTCCTTTGGTTCTTCTATCAAGGGAGGATGAGAGGGAGTTTCTTCCTTTTCTTTTTTAGATGATTCTACTTATTTAATTACAATAAAGAAAGGGTCTCCTTCTAAATGAGATTTGGTAGATGGTGTATGAGAATCCTCTAATTCAACTGCTTCTTGAATTCCAGGAATCTTAAGGCTAGGGGTAGATGGTGGTGAATCTTGTCTATGCCTTGAAGAAGATGGAGTTGTGAAAATCAAACTCTTGGCTCTAGCTATAAACCTTCCCCTAGAATCTCTTGCTCTATGCATGTCATTTTTTTTATTTTTAAGTTGGGCTAATAATTCTCTTTTTGATCTTCCAGGTCACACTAGGTGCAATAAGAGAGCATACTTAAGAAATTATTGAACCAATAACTCTCTTTTCTGATCCTCCAGATCACACTAGGTGCAAGAGGAGAGCATACTTCAAGAAGTTACCAATTTTTCCCTTCTTTTTATTGTTTTTTTTTTTTTAAGAAATTGGCTACCTAGTTACACTTCCCCGACAACGGCGCCAAAATGTTTGGTCAATTTAGTGTGTCCTAAATTGCTACATTAATTTGTCAATCCGGGATTCGTAAGCTGACGAAGTGTGGCGCACTATATGTGCAAGATAACCTATCTCTTACTTTTTGTCGTTTTTGGTCTTTTTATTTTTATCTTGTTTGGTTTCCTAATGTAAGATGGAAATTTTAAAAGACAAGTATGGATGTAAATGTTCAAGGCAATGATGTCCTTTATAATGATTTCCCAAACTTGAAATTTCAAAAGGGCTTTAAACATGCAATTGACAAAATTAATTCCTAAAAGAAAATGAAAATGTGCCACTATACTAGTCAAACAAACAGTGAACTATTGAGCATGAAACTCATTACCCTTGCTGCTGTCTAAATACAAAAAGAAACTGTGCTTAAAGAAATCCAAGAATTGCAAGAAAGGTAAAGCTAAATCAAATTACATCAACTCATATTCTGACCCCTCACCATTAGTCTCGCTATGGCTTTCGGAGGTAATCATAAACAACTTGAGAAATCTGATATCTAATTTGCAGAAAAATAAACTAATATCAAATTACACACTCATACTTCAATCCCTCACCATTAGTCTTGCTATGGCTTTCGGAGGTAATTGATAATGACATGAGCAATTTAATATCTAACTTGCAGAAAAATAAACTAATATCAAACTACACACTCATACTTCAATCCCTCACCATTAGTCTCGCTATGGCTTTCGGAGGTAACTGATAATGACATGAGCAATTTAATATCTAACTTGCAGAAAAATAAAATAATATCAAAATACACACTCATATTTCAATCCCTCACCATTAGTCTCGCTGTGGCTTTCAGAGGTAACTGATAATGACATGAGCAATTTAATATTTTAACTAACTGATTAGAGCAAGTGTACAAAACTGAAATGAATAAAACAGTGCTGGAATGGAAGGCTAAGAAAAACAAATCAACAGAAGGACAAGAGTGATTCCATGTCATTAGTCATCATAAAACTATATGCAAATGCCCGAGCTGCCTACTGTAATCTGGAACAAAGACACTGATCAGTTAACAACAATATAAAGCATGAAAGATTATGGACAGAAGTAAAACGTAAAGCATGAAAGATTATGGACAAAGATGAAACGTAAATACCATGAAAGATGTAATATATATATACACGTGAATGACTATGGCACAATGAACATAAGGAAATGAAGCATGAAACTATACAGTAATACACAAAACCTCAGCGTGTGCAAGGGCCCTCTGCACAAACCTCGGGCACAGCTATCAACCACAAATTACGCTTATGAACAGAGTCTTCTTATATATTCAAAATGCAGTCATAACAATGGAGAAAATGTCACGGTACAGAAGCTTTCCTTCTAGCAGAATTACATTACAAGAACTAACTATTATGCGTATGAGAACGCATTATTTATAGCAGAGGATGACATAACTAATTTTCTACAGTCTGCGCTAATAGAAGACACGTGAATAACCACGTCCAAAAATCTAGCATCATGGCTTCCGTGAAGTTTAAATCTATGAAGAGTGGTTGTTGTATTCGGCTTATGGAGCCATTTACAGGTGTTGATTTGTCCCCTGAGACTAAGGAACGACCACGCAAGTCTTCACGTGGTGAAAAATAGAGTTATGTCACCGTGGGACTCTTACATTGACCACCGCTTGCCTTCTTTTGACCACGGTGTTCCTTGGTGAATTCGACTGAACCAATAGGACTCGGTCCATTTCCACGTCATTTCCAACTTGCCCATGTGGCTCGATTTTCCTGAAGACACCTAAAATATAGACTTTAAAAAAATGGCTGCGGAAAGTTGCAGCAGCTGCGGAAAGTGACAAGATTCCGCAGCTTATTGAGCAAAAATCTAATTCAAACAGCAGACACAAAACATAGTTAAAAACCACTTTAAATGCTCTTTTATAATTGATATGCAATGATATTGATGACTTAGAAGGTCCAGGTGAATTGAAAAGGTCTAGAAAGGTGTATAAGAAAGATGCAAGTTTGGGACTCAACAATGACAAAAGGAAATATATAAACCATACATCATCATAGAATATGGAAACACATGAATGTTAATGGGTGTATGAGTGTGGCTCTAAATATTAGTACTTATGTTATGGTTAAAACCTATCTAGACAAAAAAGTAGTATGATATTATTTCTATTGAATAATAGAAGGTATAAGACATAGATCCAAGTACTATATATTGGATATTTGATGTATTATGATATTATTTCTATTGAATAATAGAAGGTATAAGGCCGAGATGCAAGTAGTAAATACTGAATATTTGATCATTTAAAGAGCTCGGTGAATAACCACCAACTATTTTAGGTTATTTAGCTATGCTAGTATGCTTCTAGAGAGACTATTTCCACTGAGGTCTAAGTACCTCAACTACGAGATGGTGACAAGACCTATGGGTAATATTTGAATGAAGAAATTGGTACCTAGTTCTAGCATCTCCAAGTGAGAAAATTATCCTACCTTTGGTACCAATTGTTCCAACAAACTATTTCTACTCAGACAAACTCTTAAAGGTTTATGAGAACTTGGATGTCAAATTGAATCTCTCCACAAAGAGTTCTAGTTCAAGTTGAAATATTTTATCTTGTGGGGCCCAAAATTTCTTTTGGACTTCTACCTTGTCCTGAGGATGATCCACATTAGATGGTTCGAAACGTCGACAAAATCCTAATGATGTGATTAATCCGAAAGACATTTATCTATATTATGGATCACAAAAGTCTTATATCTAACTGGAGGATTGTCGGGCATATTCAAAAGTTCTGAATTGTTACTATTCCAAAGATTTGCATAAATGAAGCCTTTGAGCTCCATAAGTAGAAAAGAGACATGTATCACAAAGTCCCTTCAACAACTTACACCAATCCACTTGCATGAAGATGAATAATTCCTCAACTTTGCTAGTCCATCAAGGCTTCCAAGACCTTGGTTTAATGCTAGCCATGCATCAAAATCAAAGCTTTCAAGTTAGCTTGTTGCCAATAATATTAATATAATACACATGATGATGGAGAGTAACCTGGAACCTCAAATGACTCCATTAAAGGAAATCATTAATTATGCAAACAGAAAAAGGAAATGTATAAACCATACTTCATCATAGAATATACAAACACATGAATGTTAATTAATTAATACTTATGTTATGATTAAATCTTGCCTAGATAAAGAATTATTATGATATTATTTCTATAGAATGCTAGCAGTTAAGCCTAGATGCAAGTAGGATGTATTGAATATTTGGACATTTATGGAACTAGATAGGGACAATAATCTAATCCAAGAAGCAGTGAAGGTAGAATTTTGTAATTTGATGATGTAGAAAACACAAATAAAAGGAGAATCCCTAAGATAGCCTAAACAATATTATCAATTGTCTAAGCACACACATGGACAAAGACGATCTTCCTACATATATTTTGTTGAAACTTGGAGGCATGTATATCTTGCTTTTGTGGAAGGAATCAAAGGATGGAAACTAGGGATGAAATTTAGAGAGAAGATTTATATTTCAGCTTGAAGCGTTCACATCTTTTTTACTCTTCTATATTGACCAGTTAAAAATCAATAATTTTTTCATATGAATATGAAAAGTAAATCGAAATTCGAAATTATTATCTCACAATTTATTTGCATTGAACAATATAACTCTAATAAAATAAACCATACCCATCCAATGTAAAAATTTAATGAAAAGAAAAAATTCCTTTCAATATTATTAATAATTTGAAAAGATCAAATACTTGTTAAATAACAATAAAAATTTCTATAGCATTTCACCCAAATAAACATTACGATAAACCAAGCAAATTCATCAATTTATTTGACACCTAATTCATATTCTCTAAAAAATCATTGGAGATAATAATTTGTTTGAACTCTTGTTAGGTAACTCACAATAGTATGATTCTAAAACATAATCAATCACTATTGTTCACTTTTGTTCAAAAGGAACTATGGTTCCACTAACATTAACATTCACCACAAACTACTTTCATATGCTATTGCTTTCCTCCAAATACCTAATAATTATGTAATATTTACAATTAAAAAATATTATATATGCAAACTATCCATTCAAAATCCACAAGATAAGGACACAAAAATATAAGAAGAAGCTAGAGAATTATTCAAATGTATGGAGTTCTACCATAATATTTATATTCATCTACTATTAAAAGAGATTATATGGATTTGGTTTACTTGCGGTTTTGAATTTGAGTGGTATTGTTTGTCCATGTTCAATCTTCAATCTTCCACTTGCATTCATCAATGAGAATCTCTTTTATCATAGTAACAACACTAGTGAATGTCTCCGCAAAAATACATATAAATTGAATTGATTTTTTTTTTATAAATAAATAGAAAATAAGTAAATATAATATTAATGTCATAAATATGAAATCACTAAAATGAAATATTATTATATAAAAATTATAATAAATTTGTTTTTAAGTTCTCTAACCTAGGGTAAAAATGATAAAAAAAATTCTTACCTTACAAGAAAAAATATATAAAAATAATAATAAGTAAAATATATTATAAAAAATTCCTTACTCTTTCATTTAAAAAATCCAAAAAAATCTTTGTTTCAACTTGTTAGAAGGCAATGTCCGGTCCGAAACAATAGTCTTTTCCCAAAGAAAGGAAGGTCGGGCTATATTGGGCCAGATTGGGCTTCACAACATTGCTTAAAGACCCTATTCATTCGAGTGCATAAATGTTTTAAGCAAAAAAATGTTGATAAGTGTTTGCAGAAATTCCTTACTCATTATCTAAGTAATATGATTGAGGAATATAGGGTGTTGACACTATATGGCTCATGCTTAAATGACCCAACCTAAAGCACCCACCTGAATGAATGCTTCTTGAATGCCCTACAGTTCAATAATTTCGACTTTTACTCATATTTTTTATTTTTTTCTTTTGGAAACAATCTCACATATTTGCATGAGCTTTTTTGGATAGATAATGACAATGCCATTTATTTTATACGAATTATATTTATTGTTAGATCTATTAAATTTTAGTATAGTCCGTGACTAATGGACTTTTGAAGGGCCTCCTCATTTAATTTTCCTTTCGATTCAAAATTATGAAAATTATAGCCCAATATATTAATAATATCATGAAGGAAAAGACAAGATAAAAATTCATGGAAATCACTTTTTCTCATAAAACAACATATTCCTAAAATCTTTATGATGAATACCATTAATTCTATGGGAAATACCAACATAGAACTCTTTAATATTGATATAACAACTATCATAAAAAATATGTTCAATCTCATCCTCTTCTGTTATAAACTTACAATGAACTCCCTTTGAGCCCGATCCCTTTACACCATAACAACCCTCTTCAAATTTATCAAGTTATTTAAAAAGAAAAAAAAAATCAAATCTACAATACACACTTTCTTAATATTTAAAACACATGCATTCTTTGATCACATCACCAATTCATTCTTATATAGCCAAGGATTGTTTCCTTGTTAACTTCCTCGATCCACTTGTTTTTCGAATTTGTGAATTTTAAAGTCTCATATGCTCGAAACTATTCCCCAACTAATTGTCCCTAATTTGAGGCAAAGCTATAGGATTTAACTGGGATTTCCACTTGGTGTGAGTACCTATTGCATCTCATCATCCATAATAGACGGCCACATGAAAATCCATGTCATTGGTCTTACTCTTCCAAAGGTCATCACTTGAAAGTGTCAAATCACTATTCATCCCCCGACATTATTGTCTGGAACCATGTGAACATCTTTGTTAGCATCTGAGTTCCATTCAAGAAAATTTTTCCTTTCAGAATTTGAGCATTGGGAGAGCACAATGCAGATCCATTTGATCAAATCATTAGCATCCATCATATTACATCATGTCCTCGTCTTCACAATAACTTATGCTCTTGTTGACATTCAACATTAGATCTGGACCATTAATCTGAATTATTCTCCATCATTGGATGATATCAGGTTATGGACTACTCATTAACCTCCATGCTTATCAATGCTTGATATTAAATCTAGAACATTTATGCAAAGCAATCTTAATCATCGGATCTCATTAATGTTAGACCGGTGGTTAGCCACTGTGTAAAAACAATCCTTATATAGATAAAAAAGCTTTCGGATTAATCACATCATTAGGATTAATCCTAACAATGTGATTAATCTGAAAGCATTTTTATCTACATTATGGATCACAAAAGTCTTAGATCTAACAATCCTTATATTGAGCCTAGACTATTGATCTGTTTCTTTCTCCACTATTGGATCACATTGTGTTATGGGCTCCACATTAATCCTCGTGTATATTGATGTATGATATCGCTCCTTAACTATCGGATCAAATTGACACTCGAAATGGGGTCTCATTGTGAAAATTATTCCCAATAACCTATACACATGTCATACACTAAAAAAATGTTAGAACCGTTGATCTATACCATGTCTTTGATTCTTAGCCGTTGATCTACCTTCTCTATTCACTTTTCCAATCGATGCCTTGCAATCTCTCTATGCTTAGATTTCCTGCACTAATATGTGGAAGTTACGATGAAAAATATGTATCGTTGGAATGTTCACGGAGAATACTTTCAAGCCAAACAAGGTGATTTTGTATTTAGGATATGAAATTGAAACATGATTTCCCAAAAGGATATTGTCTGCAATCTTGACTACAACCATTCAACAAACATCTCAACATGAATACGCTGATGATAACATTGCCACGATATGTACACCAAATTATGCTAACTTGATATCACTCCCCCTGAACTTCATATCAGTTGTCATCCATGACTTAAAATGATAGGTATTGCTTGATAATATTAATTCATTTATCATTGATCACTTGCCTCGACATGAATGACAACCACTACTCAAAAAAGTAAAGTGAACTTCCATTAACCTTCCTAACAATTCAAGTAGAGGCCCACTTAGTTTATTTTTCTCACATCCACAATGCAAAACTAGATGAGGAGCACGAGTCAAGAGAAGATATTCTTGATCTGCTGCCTCTAAGATATCGAGAAATTAGTGGCAGTTCAACAGCGATGGAAAGTTTTAATTTGATAAACGACGATCTTATAAGCCATCGAATTATTCCAGCTCTTCACAGTCGTGTGCGGAAGCTCATTACCAATGCCAGGCCCGGAGGACTTATTGCAAATAGACTTCGACATTTGGTTGACGCAGCGCCTCCGTCGTGAAAATGCAGTCTTCTGTTTCGTTTGATCCCGAAGATGGGATTTGGAGAGATGGTGAGAGAAATGAAATTTATGGAGTGTCCAGTCCGAGACAAGAGGTTGTCACCCTTTCCTTGTCATGAGTTCACGGCATTAACGTCTATTCCTCTTTTCGCACCGGGCGTTCAAGAAGACCCCACCGGACGCCCCCAGGGGGGACCCTTTGTGGAAGCGATCAGAGATAAAGTTATTTTCTGGCGTCGCTTTAATCGGGAGCGTCCCTTCTCTTACATACTAAATTTAGGGCCTTCCCGGCTTTGGATACTTCCGCAATAGTTGAACAACTCCCATTCGAGTCTTGTGATTGGGTTACCAAGGCAATAGTTGGGGATCGGCTGATAGTGGTGTTGTCCACTTCCACTCCAAATGGTGTATCAATGTTATGCTTAGACGTAAACACCGAAAGATGGTCCATTCTTCCAATTTCATACAACCATCCCCTGGAAAGGAAAGCTGTATATAGCGGATTTCGATCGCTGGCTGCTCCGACGCACCAAAAATCCTTCCAATATCGCTCCCATGCACTTCGATTTTGAGAGGAACATATGGGTGTTGGAAGGCGATGAGAACACGGCTTTTGCTCGGTGTTTCATGACTACTTTTCCCAAATATCGCAGCAACTGTAGAGAAGTTATAATTGATAAAGGGAGATGTATAGTTTCCTCCAACTCCGGAACACTGTATGCAATATCTCACGCATATCACACCCCACGGTGTCTCTACAGAATGGGTAATGCTGATGCGTGTCCCATCGGGGATATTTACTCTATGGATGACTTAACCACTGGATGGAGGCGACTTGAGTGCCGGAAAAGTGAGCACGCTAAACAAGTTGATCCCTTCAAAATCCCTAAGCTTGGTAAAAGACCTCCATTATTTTGTGTTAAAATTAACTGTTGGGAAATAAATGAGCACGATATACTCCTAGTGAATCTACAAACCTGGAAACTGGACGACGGTTTAGGGGCAATTTATGCGTGGTGGATATTCAACAAGGATGACGGTGTTAAAAATTATGGTTGGGAGGAATTGACTAAGTCAGGTTTAGAAAATGTTGATGATATTTCACTTTTCAAAATTGAAATATAAGTGGGATTCAAAGTGTTTATTTTACCAACTTTATTACTATAAGTTAGGGTGTCTTTATGTGAGATTTGAAATTAGATGGAGAAAATAACATCTCAATGGGACAACCACCATGTCATCAAATGAGGAAACAGTACTAAGAAAAATGATTATAGGGTACTAAGGCTTAAATTGAATCTATTCAATAAATATCCATCATCTTAATTACTCTTTTACCTCATTATTATTATTATTATTATTAAAAAACATTTCATTAACATCATTAGAGAAGTACATGTCACTCTAAGGATATTGAGGCTTAACATGAATTTATTTAAGAGATACCCATCAACCTAATTATTATTTAGCTCATTATTATTGTTGTTGTTGTTGTTGTTGTTGTCAGTCAACTTTTTAGCTCATTATTATTATTATTATAGTTTCCCATCAATCTAAGTGTATTGAGGTTTAACATGAATCTATTGGAAAGATACTCATCCATCTAATTATTATTTAGCTCATTGTTGTTGTTGTTGTTGTTGTTGCTACACATAATTGAAGGATATCAAGGTCTTTTTTTTCTTTGGTGAATACATCCAATGTTCAAGGTATCCATAATGGAATAGATCTTATAGGATGGCTAATTCTTTAAGGTAGGTTGATGGAATTTTTGTATAATAATTATAGTTTCCTTGGGCTAGATTGAGGCTTAAATAAATCTAGGAGAGACTGTGTAACACACACACATACGGGGGGCTTTGTTTTTAAATCTGAATTGATGATATGGTTGGGTCTTTATGGCTATCTGTTTGAGTCTAGGTTAATTTTCCAACTGTTTAATCTAATAGAGAAATTTGATTTTATTAAGGGTTGAGACCCTAGTGGGGCCCATAGCCATGTGGCATATGACTATGTAGGGAGGGTAATGTGGTTCCACAAAGACATGAATAGTGGCACCCAAATTTAGTTGTTTAACATGTCAAAGTGGGTCAAAAGAGGGTGTGACATCAACATTACATGGGTGTGATATCATCTTGGTAGTTTGAAATGTTGATTGTTTGGAACTTTGACATTTCAAATGGTGGTGCTTGGGAAACCCTTGAGATTATACTTCTGGGGTTATTTGGCAATGGGAGGGGATCATTCCATAGTCCATGTCCCATTTGTTCGTGTATATGGCTGAAAATGGATTTTCACCCTTATTTCAATATAAACAATGGTAAGATAGGGGGTGCTCATGAGTGTGACATGGAATTAGTTTATATAGACACATGGGCACATTTTGGGTGCCACATGGAAATTTAGGATGATGAGGTAGCATTTGTTGGACTAGAATTCATGTGGTCATATATTTCAATGCAGAGGCTGGATTATGGAAAACTGTATATTAATTGAAAGGTCTCACCGAGATGAGTGCACTGGAATTATTAGTTTTGTGTTTTGAAGAGTTGGAAATTTGTATATTAATTGAAAGGTCTAATTCAAAAATTTGTAATTTTCCATCTACAATTCCCATGGTTATGCACAGACAATAAATTATAAATGCTCCCTTTGTTTTATTTTTCCTTGAAACAGATCTACTACATTGGATATTAGTAGCTTCTCGTCTCTACTTTTCAACATTTCTGTCTACAAGACTGTTAATAGACTCACTAATGTATTTAATTTCAACAATGGCCACATCTGTCAACAACATGGAAGAAACTTTCTCTTCATACAAAATTTCAGCAAAGCCTTCATCCTCATCAAAACGTACTTCCATTTCTTTGCATATGACCATTTATTCCATGTCAAGTTGTACACTCTCATCTGCATCAGTGGCATGGAACCCACAAGAAAAATTTCCTCATTCTTTAATGTCTGCATTTGTGGGTCTCCATGGAGGTCTAGGGAAAAAACCCAAATCCTTAAACCCTACCTTAAATCCTAATAGAAGAAGAAATTCTAAACCTCACAGAAGCAACAAGTCTTAAATTTATGCAGGTGACAAGTTTCCAAAGGCTACATTTTCCTACATTGATAAAGAGGACAATCTCCTGACAATCACAATATCTAATTTAACCAGAGGAAAGAAGGTGATCCTCCTAGTTGTTCCTGGTGACTTTACTCTCACTTCCTAACAGAAGCACCTCCCTATATTTGTACAAAGGGAAGAGGAACTTAAGAGAAAAGGAATCGACATCATTGCATGTGTTTCTGTCAATGCTGATTTTGTAATGAAAGCTTGGGGGGAGAACCTCGATGTCGATGATAAGGTGCTCCTGCTTGCTGACGAAAATGGATATTTCACCAAGGAAATGGGTGTGGCTTTAGATTTGAGTGATAAACCGAGTGTACTCTATTTGATCGAAGTGTTATGCCCTAGTTGCAGAAGATGGGATTCTCAAAGTCTTGATGTTGGAGGAGGGTGGTGCATTCAGTGTTAGTGGAGATGAAGATATTTTGGAGTCACTGTAAGGATTTTATTATATTTCATATGTCATATGCATATATAATCAAGCATATATATATTTGTCTAATTTTGTATTGTGGTAGTTGAAGTAGGACGAGAAAAACCACTTTTTGGGGGGATTTGATTATAACTTGACATTGGCTTCTAAGCATCCATGTTTATAAAGTACATATTTAACATTTTGACATTGATTAAACCTATTCCTAGATACATTATTTCAATGTAAAGAGATTCTTTTATATGATTACAAGCATGGTGCAAATTTGTATAATGGTGAGTAGAGATCATGTGGTTTTTCTTGAATGAATGGTTTTACTCTTTATCATGACTAATCATCTATCTTGTTGACAATGAAACCACAAACTAAGTTTTATTTCCCTAATACTTGCAAATCTACCTTAGAAAATTACTAGAAAATGATTTTCCAACACCTACAGGAAGTATTGGAAAATAATTTTCCAGCACCTAAAGAATCCGCTAATAGAATAATCCATTACAAAAATGAGGTATCCAGTATTACTAAAAATTCAAAAACAACGTAATCTTCTAATAGCTTTGAGCTTCATACAAATTGATGAAAATAGTTTCCCTTTGAAGAAGCAGGTAAAATAAATCCTGTTCAATGTAGAAAAAGCAAGGCTGGCCAAAGGGATGACTAAACAAACTCTGATATTCGTGAAGTTTTGAGAGATTTTCTGGAGCGAGTATATATATACATTTCAAGAACAGAGGCAACCAAGTCTACCAAGAAAAATGAAATGTCTCGTTCATGAAAGAGTGTTTTCCACATCAATAAACTGAATAGTCGAATTAGGCCCAAAAAACATTAATGAAATGTCTTGTTCATGAAGAGAATTTGCTTACAGTAGAAGGTGTGAAATCCCCTTTAAAGGGTTACCAAATAATCACTATACTCAATCATCACTAAGAAAAGAAAAATATCCATTAAGAACATACAATCATCTTATTTACTAGGCACACCTAATGTCCAAGAAAATTATTATCCTAGATCACCAATATCCAAGGTTCTGAGGTTTAGGGAGGGTCTCTCAAATATGTTCACTGTAGTATTCAGAAAATATTTGGTGAGGAAAATCAAGGAGAGCAGAAAATTTATAAGCTTTATGTATTTTGGAAATTAAGAAGGGATTGGTCCATTGAGTTGTGTGTTCACCATATTTAAAATTGTGAGGATTGTTACATTTCCCATGGTTTGAGGAATAAGAGACCATAATGGATTGTTGGAAGGATCTACCTTACTAAGACAATACATCTTAAATATGTCATAGGGAATGTACCCTGTGAGGGAGCAAGTTGTTAGGTATAAAAATTTTAAATTTCCTAGATGACCAAATTTTGCAGGAAAAAAGCTTGAAAACAAGTTAATTTTCAAGATACAGGACAATAAAAATGACCATATTACTAATATATAAGGGAATGATGCCAAAAAGAGTGCTTTTGGAGACATTTGAGATGCCAACCTACTTAGCTTACCTAACTTGGATGGAAAAATACATATGGCAAATTTGTTACCTAGATCAATAACCACTAACATTTTTAGGTCAACTAGGTATGCTAGTATGCTTCAAGAAATATTACTTCCACCAAGATATAGGTACCTCAACTAAGAGAGTGTGCCAAGATCTATTAGTAATCTTCCAATGAAGAATTTGGTACCTAGGTCTAGCATCTTCAAGCGAGAAAAAGATCCTAACCCTAGTAGTAACTTCTCCAACAAAGTATTGCTACCAAAAACAAACTCTTGAAGGTTTATGAGAGCTTGGATGGTAAAGTCAATCTCTCCACAAAGATTTCTAGTTTAAGTTGAAATTTTTTATCTTGTGATACCCAAATTTTCTTTTGCAATGATACCAACCACAGGATTGCTGGTGAAATTCAAAAGCTCCAAATCATTAATATTCCCAAGATTTGGAGAAATGGAATCTTTTGGCTCCATATATAGAAAAGAGATAGGTATTACAAAGTCCCTCTTATAGCTTTCACTGGTCCACTTGCATGGAGATGAATGATTCTTCCACTTTACTAGTCCATCAAGGATTCCAAGACCTTTGTTGAATGCTGGCATTGCACAAAATCAAAGCTTTTAACTTAGCTTGTTTCAAATAATGTCAATATTAGACAGATGAACATGGTGAGGAACTTGGAACTTGGCTTGACTCCATCAAAAGAAATCCTCAACTATGTATATGACAAAAGGAAATATATAAACCATACTTCATCATAGAATATGCAAACACATGAATGTTAATGGTGTATGAGTGTGGCTCTAAATATTGGTACTTATGTTATGGTTAAAACCTATCTAGACAAAAAAGTATTATGATATTATTTCTATTGAATAATAGAAGGTATAAGACATAGATCCAAGTACTATGTGTTGAATATTTGATGTATTATGATATTATTTCTAATGAATAATAGAAGGTATAAGGCCGAGATGCAAGTAGTAAATACTGAATATTTGATCATTTAAAGAGCTCGATGAATAACCACCAACTATTTTAGGTTGTTTAGCTATGCTAGTATGATTCTAGAGAGACTATTTCCACATAGGTCTAAGTACCTCAACTACGAGATGGTGACAAGACCTATGGGTAATATTCGAATGAAGAAATTGGTACCTAGTTCTAGCATCTCCAAGTGAGAAAATGATCCTACCTTTGGTACCAATTGTTCCAACAAACTATTTCTACTCAGACAAACTCTTAAAAGGTTTATGAGAACTTGGATGTCAAATTGAATCTCTCCATAAAGAGTTCTAGTTCAAGTTGAAATATTTTATCTTGTGGGGCCCAAAATTTCTTTTGGACTTCTACCTTGTCCTGAGGATGAACCACATTAGATGGTTCGAAACGTCGACAAAATCCTAATGATGTGATTAATCCGAAAGACATTTATCTATATTATGGATCACAAAAGTCTTAGATCTAACTGGAGGATTGTCGGGAATATTCAAAAGTTCTGAATTGTTACTATTCTCAAGATTTGCATAAATGAAGCCTTTGAGCTCCATAAGTAGAAAAGAGACATGTATTACAAAGTCCCTTCAACAACTTACACCAATCCACTTGCATGGAGATGGATAATTCCTCAACTTTGCTAGTCCATCAAGGCTTCTAAGACCTTGGTTTAATGCTAGCCATGCATCAAAATCAAAGCTTTCAAGTTAGCTTGTTGCCAATAATATTAATATAATACACATGACGATGGAGAGTAACCTGCAACCTCAAATGACTCCATTAAAGGAAATCCTTAATTATGCAAACAGAAAAAGGAAATGTATAAACCATACTTCATCATAGAATATACAAACACATGAATGTTAATTAATTAATACTTATGTTATGATTAAATCTTGCCTAGATAAATAATTATTATGATATTAGTTCTATAGAATGCTAGCAGTTCAGCCTAGATGCAAGTAGGATGTATTGAATATTTGGACATTTATGGAACTAGATAGGGACAATAATCTAATCCAAGAAGTGGTGAAGGTAGAATTTTGTAATTTGATGATGTAGAAAACACAAATAAAAGGAGAATCCCTAAGATAACCTAAACAATATTATCAATTGTCTAAGCACACACACGGACAAAGACCATCTTCCTACATATATTTTGTTGAAACTTGGAGGCATGTATATCTTGCTTTTGTGGAAGGAATCAAAGGATGGAAACTAGGCATGAAATTTAGAGAGAAGATTTATATTTCAGTTTGAAGGGTTCACATCTTTTTTACTCTTCTATATTGACAAATTTAAAAATCAATAATTTTTTCATATGAATATAAAAAGTAAATCGAAATTCGAAATTATTATCTCACAATTTATTTGCATTGAATAATATAACTCTAATAAAATAAACCATACCCATCCAATGTAAAAATTTATTGAAAAGAAAAAATTCCTTTGAATATTATTAATAATTTGAAAAGATCAAATACTTGTTAAATAACAATAAAAATTTCTATAGCATTTCACCCAAATAAACATTACAATAAACCAAGCAAATTCGTCAATTTATTTGACACCTAATTCATATTCTCTAAAAAATCATTGGAGATAATAATTTGTTTGAACTCTTGTTAGGTAACTCACAATAGTATGATTCTAAAACATAATCAATCACTATTGTTCACATAATCAATCACTATTGTTCACTTTTGTTCAAAAGGAACTATGGTTCCACTAACATTAACATTCACCACAAACTACTTTCATATGCTATTGCTTTCCTCCAAATACCTAATAATTATGTAATATTTACAATTAAAAAATATTATATATATGCAAACTATCCATTCAAAATCCACAATATAAGGACACAAAAATATAAGAAGAAACTAGAGAATTATTCAAATGTATGGAGTTCTGCCATAATATTTATATTCATCTACTATTAAAAGAGATTATATGGATTTGGTTTACTTGCGGTTTTGAATTTGAGTGGTATTGTTTTTCCATGTTCAATCTTCAATCTTCCACTTGCATTCATCAATGAGAATCTCTTTTATCATAGTAACAACACTAGTGAATGTCTCCGCAAAAATACATATAAATTGAATTGAATTTTTTTTTTTTAAATAAATAGAAAATAAGTAAATATAATATTAATGTCATAAATACGAAATCACTAAAATGAAATATTATTATATAAAAATTATAATAAATTTGTTTTTAAGTGCTCTAACCTAGGGTAAAAATGATAAAAAAAATTCTTACCTTACAAGAAAAAATATATAAAAATAATAATAAGTAAAATATATTATAAAAAATTCCTTACTCTTTCGTTTAAAAAATCCAAAAAAATCTTTGTTTCAACTTGTCAGAAGGCAATGTCCGGTCCGAAACAATAGTCTTTTCCCAAAGAAAGGAAGGTCGGGCTATATTGCGCCAGATTGGGCTTCACAACATTGCTTAAAGACCCTATTCATTCGAGTGCATAAATGTTTTAAGCAAAAAAATGTTGATAAGTGTTTGCAGAAATTCCTTACTCATTATCTAAGTAATATGATTGAGGAATATAGGGTGTTGACACTATATGGCTCTTGCTTAAATGACCCAACCTAAAGCACCCACCTGAATGAATGCTTCTTGAATGCCCTACAGTTCAATAATTTCGACTTTTACTCATATTTTTTATTTTTTTCTTTTGGAAAACAATCTCACATATTTGCATGAGCTTTTTGGATAGATAATGACAATGCCATTTATTTTATACGAATTATATTTATTGTTAGATCTATTAAATTTTAGTATAGTCCAGACTAATGGACTTTTGAAGTGGCCTTGATTCAATTTTCCTTTTGATTCAAAATTATAGCTCAATATATTAATAATATCACAAAGGAAAAGACAAGATAAAAATTCATGGAAATCCCTTTTCTCATAAAACCATATAGTCTCCAAAAAAAATTTATGATGAATACTCATTAATTCTATGGGAAATACCAACATAGAACTCTTTAATATTGATATAACAACTATCATAAAAAAATATGTTCAATCTCATCCTCTTCTGTTATAAACTTACAATGAACTCCCTTTGAGCCCGATCCCTTTACACCATAACAACCCTCTTCAAATTTATCAAGTTATTTAAAAAGAAAAAAAAAATCAAATCTACAATACACACTCTCTTAATATTTAAAACACATGCATTCTTTGATCACATCACCAATTCATTCTTATATAGCCAAGGATGGTTTCCTTTTTAACTTCCTAGATGCACTTTTTTTTCGAATTTGTGAATTTTAAAGTCTGATATGCTCAAAACTATTCCCCAACTAATTGTCCCTAATTTGAGGCAAAGCTATAGGATTTAACTGGGATTTCCACTTGGTGTGAGTACCTATTGCATCTCATCATCCATAATAGACGGCCACATGAAAATCCATGTCATTGGTCTTACTCTTCCAAAAGTCGTCACTTGAAAGTGTCAAATCACTATTTATCCCCTGACATTATTGTCTGGAACCATGTGAACATCTTTGTTAGCATCTGAGTTCCATTCAAGAAAATTTTTCCTTTTAGAATTTGAGCATTGGGAGAGCACAATGCAGATCCATTTGATCAAATCGTTAACATCCATCAGATTACATCATGTCCTCGTCTTCACAATAACTTATGCTCTTGTTGACATTCAACATTAGATTTGGACCATTAATCTGAATTATTATCCATCATTGGATGATATCAGGTTATGGACTACTCATTAACCTCCATGCTTATCAATGCCTGATATTAAATCTAGAACATTTATGCAAAGCAATCTTAATCATCGGATCTCATTAAATGTTAGACCAGTGGTTAGCCACTGTGTAAAAACAATCCTTATATAGATAAAAAAGCTTTCGGATTAATCACATCATTAGGATTAATCCTAACGATGTGATTAATCCGAAAGCATTTTTATCTACATTATGGATCACAAAAGTCTTAGATCTAACAATCCTTATATTGAGCCTGGACTATTGATCTATTTCTTTCTCCACTATTGGATCACATTGTGTTATGGGCTCCACATTAATCCTCATGCATATTGATGTATGATATTTCTCCTTAACTATCTGATCAAATTGACACTCAAAATGGGGTCTCATTGTGAAAAATATTCCCAATAACCTATACACATGTCATACACTAAAAAAAATGTTAGAACCGTTGATCTATACCATGTCTTTGATTCTTAGCCATTGATCTACCTTCTCTATTCACTTTTCCAATCGATGCCTTGCAATCTCTCTATGCTTAGATTTCCTGCACTAATATGTGGAAGTTACGATGAAAAATATGTATCGTTGGAATGTTCACGGAGAATACTTTCAAGCCAAACAAGGTGATTTTGTATTTAGGATATGAAATTGAAACATGATTTCCCAAAAGGATATTGTCTGCAATCTTGACTACAACCATTCAACAAACATCTCAACATGAATATGCTGATGATAACATGGCCACGATATGTACACCAACTTATGCTAACTTGATATCACTCCCCCTGAACTTCATATCTGTTGTCATCCATGACTTAAAATGATAGGTATTGCTTGATAATATTAATTCATTTATCATTGATCACTTGCCTCGACATGAATGACAACCACTACTCAAAAAAGTAAAGTGAACTTCCATCAACCTTCCTAAAAATTCAAGCAGAGGCCCGCTATGGATGACTTAACCACTGGATGGAGGCGACTTGAGTGCCGGAAAAGTGAGCACGCTAAACAAGTTGATCCCTTCAAACTCCCTAAGCTCGGTAAAAGACCTCCATTATTTTGTGTTAAAATTAACTGTTGGGAAATAAATGAGCACGATATACTCCTAGTGAATCTACAAACCTGGAAACTGGACGACGGTTTAGGGGCAAGGTATGCGTGGTCGATATTCAACAAGGATGACAGTGTTAAAAATTATGGTTGGGAGGACTTGACTAAGTCAGGTTTAGAAAATGTTGATGATATTTCACTTCTCAAAATTGAAATATAAGTGGGATTTAAAGTGTTTATTTTACCAACTTTATTATGATAAGTTAGGGTGTCTTTATGTGAGATTTGAAATTAGATAAAGAAAATAAAATTTCAATGGGACAACCACCATGTCCTCAAATGAGGAAACAATACTAAGAAAAATTATTATAGGGTACTAAGGCTTAAATTGAATCTATTCAATAAATATCCATCATCTTAATTACGCTTTTACCTCATTATTATTATTATTATTAAAAAATATTTCATTAACATCATTAGAGAAGTACATGTCACTCTAAGGATATTGAGGCTTAACATGAATTTATTTAAGAGATACCCATCAACCTAATTATTATTTAGCTCATTATTATTATTGTTGTTGTTGTTGTTGTTGTTGTTGATGTTGTCAGTCAACTTTTTAGCTCATTATTATTATTATTATAGTTTCCCATCAATCTAAGTGTATTGAGGTTTAACATGAATCTATTGGAAAGATACTCATCCATCTAATTATTATTTAGCTCATTGTTGTTGTTGTTGTTGCTGCAACTACACATAATTGAAGGATATCAAGGTCTTTTTTTTCTTTAGTCAATATATCCAATGTTCAAGGTATCCATAATGGAATAGATCTTATACGATGGCTAATTCTTTAAGGTAGGTTGATGAAATTTTTGTATAATAATTATAGTTTCCTTGGGCTAGATTGAGGCTTAAATAAACCTAGGAGAGACTGTGTAACACACACACATACGGGGGGGTTTGTTTTTAAATCTGAATTGATGATATGGTTAGGTCTTTATGGCTATTTGTTTGAGTCTAGGTTAATTTTCCAACTATTTAATATAATGGAGAAATTTGATTTTATTAAGGGTTGAGACCCTAGTGGGGCCCATAGCCATGTGGCATATGACTATGTAGGGAGGGTAATGTGGTTCCACAAAGACATGAATAGTGGCACCCAAATTTAGTTGTTTAACATGTCAAAGTGGGTCAAAAGAGGGTGTGACATCAACATGACATGGGTGTGACATCATCTTGGTAGTTTGAAATGTTGATTGTTTGGAACTTTGACATTTCAAATGGTGGTGCTTGGGAAACCCTTGAGATTATACTTCTGGGGTTATTTGGCAATGGGAGGGGATCATTCCATAATCCACATGTCCCATTTGTTGTGTATATGGCTGAAAATGGATTTTCACCCTTATTTCAATATAAACAATGGTAAGATAGGGGGTGCTCATGAGTGTGACATGGAATTAGTTTATATAGACACATCGACACCTTTTAGGTGCCACATGGAAAGTTAGGATGATGAGGTAGCATTTGTTGGACTAGAATTCATGTGGTCATATATTTCAATGCAGAGGCTGGATTATGGAAAATTGTATATTAATTGAAAGGTCTCACCGAGATGAGTGCAGTGGAATTATTAGTTTTGTGTTTTGAAGAGTTGGAAATTTGTATATTAATTGAAAGGTCTAATTCAAAAATTTGTAATTTTCCATCTACAATTCCCATGGTTATGCACAGACAATAAATTATAAATGCTCCCTTTGTTTTATTTTTCCTTGAAACAGATCTACTACATTGGATATTAGTAGCTTCTCGTCTCTACTTTTCAACATTTCTGTCTACAAGACTGTTAATAGACTCACTAATGTATTTCATTTCAATAATGGCCACATCTATCAACAACATGGAAGAAAATTTCTCTTCATACAAAATGTCAGCAAAGGCTTCATCCTCATCAAAACGTACTTCCATTTCTTTGCCTATGACCATTTATTCCATGTCAAGTGGTACACTCTCATCTACATCAGTGGCATGGAACCCACAAGAAAATTTTCCTCATTCTTTAATGTCTGCATTTGTGGGTCTTTATGGAGGTCTAGGGAAAAAACCCAAATCCTTAAACCCTACCTTAAATCCTAATAGAAGAAGAAATTCTAAACCTCACACAAGCATCAAGTCTGAAAATTATGCAGGTGACAAATTTCCAAAGGCTACATTTTCCTACATTGATAAAGAGGACAATTTCCTGACAATCACAATATCTAATTTAACCAGAGGAAAGAAGGTGGTCCTCCTAGTTGTTCCTGGTGACTTTACTCTCACTTCCTAACAGAAGCACCTCCCTATATTTGTACAAAGGGAAGAGGAACTTAAGAGAAAAGGAATCGACATCATTGCATGTGTTTTTGTCAATGCTGATTTTGTAATGAAAGCTTGGGGGGAGAACCTCGATGTCGATGATAAGGTGCTCCTGCTTGCTGACGAAAATGGATATTTCACCAAGGAAATGGGTGTGGATTTAGATTTGAATGATAAACCGAGTGTACTCTATTTGATCGAAGTGTTATGCCCTAGTTGCAGAAGATGGGATTCTCAAAGTCTTGATGTTGGAGGAGGGTGGTGTTCAGTGTCAGTGGAGATGAAGATATTTTGGAGTCACTGTAAGGATTTTATTATATGTCATATGTCATATGCCTTTATAATAAAGCATATATATTTTTGTCTAATTTTGGATTGCGGTAGTTGAAGTAGGATGAGCAAAACAACTTTTTGGGGGGGATTTGATTATAACTTGACAGTGGCTTCTAAGCATGCATGTTTATAAAGTACATATTTAACATTTTAGCATTGATTAAACCTATTTCTAGATACATTATTTCAATGTAAAGAGATTCATTTATATTATTACAAGCATGGTGAAAATTTGTATAATGGTGAGAAAAGATCATGTGGTTTTTCTTGAATGAATGGTTTTACTCCTTATCATGACTAATCATCTATATTTTTGGCAATGAAACCACAAACTTGGTTTTCCTTCCCTAATACTTGCAAATCTACCTCAGCAAATCGCTGGAAAATGATTTTCCAGCGCCTACATGAAGTGTTGGAAAATCATTTTCTAGCACCTATAGACTCTACCAATAGAATAATCCATTACAAAAAGGAGGTATCCACTACTACTCAAAATTAAAAAACAAAATAATCTTGTAATTTCTTTGAGGTTCATACGAATCGATGAAAATGGTTTCCCTTTAAAGAAGCAGGTAAAACAATTCTTGTTCAATGTAAAAAAAGAAATCCTGAGAAAAGGGCTGACTAAACAAACTCTGAGATTCATGAAGTTTTGAGAGATTGGTCTGGAGTGAGTATATATATATATACACATGAAGAATAGAGACAACCAAGTCTACCCAAAAAAATGAAATGTCTCGTTCATGAAAGAGTGTTTTCCACATCAATAAACTGAATTAAAGAAGGCCCAAAAAAACACTCATGAAATGCCGCATTAATGAAAGGGTGTTTGCTTACAGTAGAAGGTGTGAAATCCCCTTTAAAGGGTTACCAACTAATCACTATACTCAATCATCACTAAGAAAAGAGAAATATCCATTAAGAAGGTACAATCATCTTATTTCCTAGGCACACCTAATTTCCAAGAAAATTATTATCCTAGATCACCAATATCTAAGGTTTTGAGGTTTAGGGAGGGTCTCATCAACTATTTTCGCTATAGTATTCATACAATATTTGGCGAGGAAACTCAAGGAGAGTGGAAAATTTATAATCTTTATGTATTTTGGAAATTAAGAAGGGATTGGTCCATTGAGTTGTGTGTTCACCATATATAAAATGGTGAGGATTGTTACATTTCCCATGGTTTGAGGAATAAGAGACCATAATGGATTATTGGAAGGATATAACTTACTAAGAGATTACATCTTAAATATGTCATAGGGAATGTACCCTGTGAGGGAGTAAGTTGTTAGGTATAAAAATTTTAATGTTCCTGGATCACAAAATTTTGTAGGCAAAAGGCTTGAAAACAGGTTGATTTTCAAGATACAGGACAATCAAAATGACCATGTTACTAATATCTAAGGGAATGATGCCAAAAAAATTTCTTTTTGAGACATCCGAGATGCCAACCTACTTAACTTACCTAACTTGGACGGAAAACTACATGTGGGAATTTTGTTACCTAGATCAATAACCACAAACATTTTTAGGTCAACTAGCTATGCTAGTATGCTTCGAGAGATATTATTTCCACCAAGATATAGGTACCTCAACTGAGAGAGTGTGCTAATATCTTTCAGTAATCTTCCAATGAAGAATTTGGTACGTAGGTCTAACATCTTCAAGTGAGAAAAGAAATCCTAACTCTAGTAGTAACTTCTCCAACAAAGTATTGCTAC
>JAXQQM020085324.1:0-26925 GCA_034641835.2 Pinus albicaulis
GATAATTTCCTGGGGAAATATTATAGCTAAAAATCCCACTATCTTCTATTGTATATTAAGCATGGATCATGAAACAATTACATAAAAAATATTCTCACAAGATCCCTATAGTACTCAGCTAATTGTATGACACTTTCATATGCAAAAATGACCAACACATAGAAAATTATCAGCCTCTAGACAACCTGCCTTGCTTGCGCAATCCCTGATGGTAAATATCCCTAAAATATAGGAATTATTGAATGCCTTGACTGTGCAAGTATCATGTTAGGTCCCTATATTACTAGTTCATTCCCTTATTGTTATTAGTTTAGCCCCCTTATTGTTATTTTTGTATCCTTGTAACCCCAATATTGTTATTATTGTGCCCTTACATTATTATTGTTAGGTCGACTAGGATTATATTGTGGCCCCATGGACTCCTTTATATAGAAGGAGGTTTTTGTCATTTGTATCATGCAAGAATTGTTTATTTATGTAATATATTGGAGGATTCCTCCTCAAAGTGGCTGATTTATAAGGCGTTGATCTCTCTTTTCTTCTATTTTTGGAGTTGGTTTCATAACATTTGGTATCAGAGCTTTGGATTCTAGGGTTTTGTTGCTCCAAAACATTAATCGTGGAATTTTCGCTATAAAATTTGCTCTACGAAGGTTCATAAGCTGACATGTTTATAGATTGAAGCTGAAATCCTGAGGAACATCGTAGAAAAATTTCAGATCTTGGTTCGCAATATTTTCGGAGATATGATTTGTGGAAGTTAGGGATTTTTGTAGGCTCCTGAATTTAACCTAAACAGGTCATCGTGGTATTTTCGCTATAACATTTTTTCTATGAAGATTCAAAAGCTGAAAATTTTACAAAGAAAAGCCGTAATCCCGAGGAAGGTCCTGGAAACATTTCACAGCTTGATTCACAATATTTTCGGAGATATGAGTTGTGGAATTTAGGCTCCCAAATTTCATCTCAAAGAGGTGACCGCCAGAAAATCGTCATAACTCTTTCTTTGAGCATCGGATTGATCTATAAAAATTGGCCACAAGCACACAGAATTTTGTTTCATATGTATCAATTTTAGAGCCGAAGGAGGAAACAGTGACACATGGCATGCCATACAAGTTCGCTCTACTAAAAATATCCATAATTAGGTCATTGTGGAAGATTGGGCATAAATTTTTCTTGAAGAATCCAAATCAGGTCAAACCTATGGAATTTGAAAGAAGCTTTAGAGGGATCCTACAGGGCCAAATTTCAGACATTAAAGATCTGAAATCATAGAGATAATTCAATTTCAATATCAAGCTCCTCAAAAGTAAGAAAAAGGTGTGTATTTTTTTCAAATTGCATAAGACTTGAGTGAAAAATTAGTTTGAATTGATTCCAAGGGAATATTGTAGAATAGATATCAGTATTGGGTTCTAAAAATGGATCCTAAAAATAATTCAAAACCCATAAATCCTTCTGAAGGCTCTACTATGACTCATGAAGATGAAGAATGGCAACATGACATATCAAAATTACAAGAGCAAGTGCACCAAATTTTGTTCACGCAATGAGCAACAAAAAATGAAATGGAAGTTTTGAAGAAAGGCATAAAAGCTAAGATGGATGGCATGGAAGCTGGCATGGAAGCCAATATGGATGAAATGGAATCTAAGATAGATGAAAAAATGAAAGACAACATGGAAACATGAATAATTATCTAAAAGAAGACATGGAAGGTTTGAAAAAGTTGATACAGGAAATGTTTCCTAATGGCAAAAAGATAGTAGAGGAAACTCATGATGAGAACAAAATAAATTTTAATCGCAATTTCATAAAATCTAATGTTGGATGGAAGAACCACCATATTCCAAATATGGATATGAGGAATTTTAATGGCAATGATCCGGTAACATGGATACTACACATGGAGCAATATTTTGATCTCAATAATGTGAAAAACACACAAAAGGTACGCATTTAAACTTTACATTTAGAACAAAATACATTTGTATGGTATCGATAGATTTTCTCCCATAAAAAAATTGTCACTTGGTCAAATTTTATAGAGGAAATGATAGAAAATTATGTGGATACAAAAAGCAACACCTTCTTTAGCCAATTGATAAATCTCAAACAAAAGGGTTTAGTGGTGGAGCACATTGAGGACTTCCAAAAATTAAATAAAAGGGTAACTGATATTCCAGAGGAACACAGGATTGATTTCTTCATAGGAATTTTAAAGGATAATTTCCAACATGAAGTTCATGTTTGGGAACCTGATTCATTGGAAAAGGCATTCAGGTTGGCAAGAAAAATTGAATGTAAAATTATCGCGACAAGGAAGCCTACCACTCACATATATAAATATGGAAGTGTTACTACTCCTAGACTTCCACAACCTACAAGGTTTCCACCACAATAATTGGAAGAAAAAAGAGAAAAAGGGTTTTGCTACAGTTGTGATAGCAAGTACACTAAAGGTCATAAGTGTGCTAAGAAGAAATTATTTTACATAGATTGTGAAGAAAAGGAATAAAATGAACAAGAATCTTTAAAAGAAGAGGATATACACTAGGAACCAACCCTAGAAGAGGAAGAAACGAATCCGACCATATCGTGTAATGAATTGGTAGGAATTACCACTCCTAAAACTCTCAAGATAGAAGGACATATCAAGAAGAAAAAGGAAATAGTGTTAATTGATTCGAGTAGTACCCATAATTTTATTCATTGTAATGTAGCCAAGGAATTGAATTTTTTCCTATACCCAACACCAGAATTTCAAGTGATGGTTGCAAATGGAGGAGCTATAAATTTCTCTAGAAAATGCCATAATATCAAGCTAACCATGGGGGAGTATGTATTTAATATTGCAATGCTTTCCATTCCAATGGGAGGTGTTGATGTTGTACTAGGAGTACAATGGTTACAATATTTGGGGACGGTAGCTTTTAATTTTCAATAACTTTTCTTGAATTTTTTTCAGAAGGAAAGGAATTTGAATTATGGGGAATCGCAGGGAAGTCGGGGAAGATAATAAGCTGTAATGTCATGAAAAATATTCTGAGAAAGAACAACGAGGCATAATTTCATAATTATGCTCACTAGAAGCTCCAACATCAAAATCATCTATTTTTGTAGATCTCCAAAAAGTCTTGGACAATCATTCCAAGGTGTTTGAAACTCCTAAAGGACTCCCACCTATTCATGATTATGATCATGCTATTCATTTGATTCCAGGAAGTGTTCCTCTAAACATCATGCCTTATAGATATCCTTATGTCCAAAAGAGCGAAATTGAACGTATGATTGCAGAAATGTTAGAGGCTAGTATAATTCAACCTAGTCAAAGTTCTTTCTCTGCTCCAGTATTATTGGTGCACAAGAAGGATGGATCATGGTGCATGTGTCCAGATTATGGGGAGCTCAATAAGCTCACTATTAAATATAAATTTCGCATTCTTGTGATTGATGAATTATTAGATGAATTACATGGAGAAATTTATTTTACCAAGTTGGATCTTCATTCAGGATATCATCAAATTATAATGAAGACGGAAGATATTCCAAAAACAACATTTCGAACTCATGAGGGTCATTATGAATTTTTGGTCATGCCTTTTGGCCTTACCAATGCACCTTCTACATTTCAAGGGTTGATGAATACCATTTTCAAACCCTTCCTTAGAAAATTTGTGCTAGTATTTTTTGATGATATTATAATCTACAACAGGTCTTGGAAGGATCATGTTCAACATGTTGACAGAGTGCTCAAACTAGTGCAGGAGAAATAATTATATGAAAAAACATCCAAATTTTTCTTTGGAGTACAAGAGGTGGAATATCTGGGTCATATTGTATCTCATGAGGGTGTTAAGGTAGACCCTAACAAAATTAAATCTGTTAAGGAATGGAAATTCCCCACAACCATAAAGCAATTGCGAGGATTTCTTGCGTTAACAGGGTGTTATCGTAAGTTTGTTAAGAATTATGGGAGAATAGCAGCAGCTCTAACAACATTATTGAAGAAAGATGCATTTTCATGGACTCCTGAAGCAACTAAAGCCTTTGAACATCTTAAAGAGGCAATGTTCCTAGCACCGGTATTAGCTACGCCAGACTTCACAAAAACCTTTATTGTGGAATGTGATGCCTCGGGAAATGGAATTGGTATTGTTTTAATGTAGGAAGGAAGACCCATTTCTTTTTAAATTCGTCCAATCAAAGGAAGTATTTATAGAAAGCTAATTATGAGAAGGAAATGTTAGCAATACTACATGCACTAAAGAAATAGAGACCTTACCTAATGGGAAGACATTTCAAGGTAATAACTAATCATGATAGTCTTAAACACTTTTCGGAACAAAGACTATCTTCAGAAGAGCAGCAAAAATGGGTCACAAACATGTTGGATTATGAATTTGAAATAATGTACAAAAAAAGGAAGCTAAATGTTGTTGCAGATGCACTGTCATGAAAGAGTGAATAGGTGGAAGCATTTATTTGTGCCATTTATATTATCCAACCAGATTGGATAACTGAAGCAAGGGATGAATGGAAGAAGGGTGAAGAAGTGTGGACACTCATTCAAAATTTGCAGCAAGATCCTAGTACATATGATACATTTAGTTGGAAAAATGATTCCTTATGGTACAAATATCGCTTATATATTTGTAAGAATTCCCAACTAAAACAAAATATTCTTTTCGAAGGGCACACTTCTCATTTAGGAGGGCACTCAGGAATTTTAAAAACTTACCACATGGTGAAGAAAGAATTTTTTTGGGATGGCCTTAAATCTGATATTCAAAAGTTTGTAGTGGAATGTTTCGTTTTCCAGCAAAATAAAGTTGAGACAAGTAAGACCCCAGGTCTTCTACAACCTTTATCAATTCCAAGTCAACGTTGGGAGGATATTTCAATGGATTTTATCACAGGTTTACCTAAGTTTGAAGGAAAGAGTGTCATCATGGTGGTAGTTGATAGACTTACCAATTATGCACACTTTTGTGCATTATCTCATCCATTTAAGGCAAGTACAGTTGCTACTACATTTATGGACACAATTCAAAAGCTACATGGAAACCCAAAGATTCTTGTGAGCGACAGAGGTCCCATTTTTACTTGAAATTTTTGGATGGTGTTATTTTCTTGTTTGCGTACTCAACTAGCTCATAGCTCATCTTATCATCCTCAATCCAATGGTCAAACTGAGATAGTGAATAAATGTTTGGAAGGATATATTTTTTGTTTTGTATTTGATAAACAAACAAAATGGGTCAAGTGGTTACCTCTCGTTGAATGGTGGTATAACACTTCCTTCCATACTGCAGCAAAAATGGCCCCATTTATGGCACTTTATGGATATCATCCACCATTAATCATGTTGATTATATGGTTTACCTTTAACATTTTTATGGTTTGCCTTGAGCAGCAAAGCATCGAATGTCATTACTAGTGTTGAATATTTAAATGAAGGCTAGAGAGAAGCAATGCTAAGCTAAGTCATGTGCCAAATAAATAAGTGCATGTCTATAAGGGAGTGGAAAGATGTTAAGGTTCCGAACATAAATCAAACGAAGGTATGGTGTAAAGGTTATAAATCAAAGAATTTTATAACAGGGCCTGCCTTCAATTCACGCACGTTGGTACGAGATTCTGCATGTGCCATTGCGGGGGGGTCACGGAGTGGAGGAGGGAGGTAGATCCATACCCCCACGGAATTTTGGTGACGTGTCACGAGGGTCGACACAAGGCAAGGGTTATACAGGGAGTAAAGCGCGGGTCTTAAATCTGTCGCACTGTGTATTGCACATTCCACGAAGAGTATGTTTTGAGGACAGAGTTGACTACGTGGCAGAAAGGTAAGGCAAAGTTCTTAGGCTAATTGGTACTGAGGCTCATACCAGTATCTAACCCGGCACGCGGTGTTTACCTACCGGTAGTTAATACCCAATCCCTACACACCGTGTTTTTCATCGTCAGTGTCCTTACGATGCTTATCCCACTTGCTTCACAATTACGCCTTTTCCTAAGAACCCTCAGTTCTATATAATGGTCCCCCGTCGTTTACTGTAGTAAAACCTTCAGGTATTCGGCTACAGTATAAACTAAAGTGGGAGCCCAGTACCAGGTACACCCAGTCACTGTCAGTACCCCCCGCGTCACTTTCCCAAGCAGATTTCCTACTGCACAGGTATTCTGTCCCTCATACCCCATCTGGTTTCCTTTTGTTTTTCAAAAAGTTTTCATATTAGTCATGGGAAAGGTCACCCCCAAGAAGATAGAACCAGAAACTCCTCAGGTCCGTGAAACTAGAAACCCCCCAGGATTCGAACCTTTCTTAGACCTGCAAGCTGAAATCTGTGACCCGCAATACCCATTTCCCATCAGTAGTATCAAACCTGAGCTTTTTAGGAGACATGTCGAAAATAGGGATAGATATCGGGTGGTTCTATCAGGTCTATACCATCAAATCACCCTTCCAGTTTATCCAGTGGTCGAGTTTATCTGCTGCCTCAAAGATGCCTACGATGAACGTTGAGGCATGTTTCTCTCGGCTCGAGGGAACAGGATATTTTCTCTTTCCCCCGATATTATCAGAAGAGCCCTTCATTTTCCCACTAGTGCAAACTACATCAGTTTCAGTGAAGTTACTTTAACCCCTCAGTTTGCAAAATTTCCATGGGAACTGTTAGGGTCCCGTGATTTGGTTGATTGGCGAGCCAAATGACATTGTAACATCAAACCAAGCTTTGGATTCCAAGGACCTAGCCTTCCTGGACTCAGAGAGGGCTCTCTCTATGTGTGTAAGGGATATCTGTATGTTTGTTTATTATGTTCTGATTTTAGGCTAGTTATGAAGTATGTGTTTGGTTTTGGTTTTTTAAGTTGTGAAGGATGAAGCTGATCAAAGATATAAGATAGGTAAAAATATGTCAGATTAACTAGGCTATGGGGTCGAAAAGGTCAAGAAAGCTATCAGACAGTGATACAAGGCTGTTGAAGGGCCGATTTGATTCAAGGTAGAAAGGATCTTTGGGCAAAATGGAGTAAATGGACATCAAGTTTGTGAACAACAAAGAGTTTCAAGCATAACTAGTTCAATAGATAACATAAACATGGTAGGGCAAACCATTAATCATGCAAAATGTAACTACAAGCTAATCAATACATAGAAATAAACATTCAAGCCATGCATAGAAGTATATGACCCTCTAACTTTGGGAAATGACTATCAGACTTTGGGGAAAACACTTAAGGAAGACAAACAACTTAACTTACTATGCCGGAACGCCTAAACACAGTACTTCAAGTTATTGGGCACTTTGAACAACAAGATTTTCATAGTTTTAGGCAAAGGGCTAGATCGAAACTAGGCCTCCTTGGTTCAAACAAAATGATAATCTAATTAGTCAAAGAGAAATTTCATGGATGGAACTATAGCTAGCCATAGGTAAGCAGGGCGTACCGTAAGTCATACTTAGCATGTATAAAACCATGAATGAAACAAGCAACAATATCCTAAATTATTAAAGAGCAGTCAAGAATTCTTTAATGTTACTTAGGTAGAGGAAAACAAAGAAGCTATGAAGAAACAGGAAATTTGAGGTGCCTCCATGGGCATGTCTCAAATTTGTTCTCTACTGATCTATAGCAAGCAAGAAACATGTATTCATGAATGAAAAATAGAAGACAAAAATAAGAAAGAGACATTATACCATTCTACCAAGTCATGGAATCCAACAACAATCCTCTATTCATCATCCAAGAACATCCAAGAGGCAATCCAAAAGCATGAGACAAGTATTTCTTCCAAAGATTATATGACCATATATTTCTTTTATCATCAAGTTCAGCCCTGTTTACGATGAAAGCCTTTGGAATATATAGGCGAAAGTGAGGAAAACCTCATGGTTCAACTTTCCATCCTATTGGCCTAATCAAAATATCTAAACTTGTCCTTGAGGCTTTGCAAAGCCCAAGGCACAAAATATCTCATAAAATATCTAGAAAATGCCAAAAAAGGGAATTAAATTGAATTTTCATAACTTCTCATGTGCAAAAATAGCTAAACGCACATGAGGAAATATCATTTTTTAAAGGTTCAAAATTTACAAAAATATCCAAAATTTACATCAACAAAAGGTCCCTTGACTTGCCGGCAACATTTGGCAGCCTTCCCGATGTCGAAACGAGGCTCATGATAGCTCGTTGAAAATCTCTGAGTGTCTAATTTTTGGAACAACTAAAATTTTCCCAATCTGATGCCTGGAAGTCCTCCAAAACTAAACCTGTGTGTAAAAAACCAAAAATTACAGTCTGCTGATAGACCGGGCAGAGTGTGCAAAAAGCGAGCATTTTTCGCCATTTTGGGGAAGAAAATGATCTCCAAAGATCTTGAAAATCGCTGAGGGTATGCTCCTGAAATTATGGCATCTAATGATACCATTCTCTTACTTTGACGATCCCCCAAACTGAAAAGGTGAATTTCATGAGTTTTGACCAAAAACTCAAAAATGAAAAAAATACCAAAACATGTCAAAATTTGCCCAAAATCGGTGAGTATGACCCTCAAGGGTTATTAGCAATATGTTCTGAAGCAGTGGCCAAAATCTCAAGCCCCGATGTGTCTTTCTTCACTTTCCATGTCCGACGCCCCTTCTTGCGCTTGAGCTTCTTCTTGGTTTTCTCCTTACTGCTATGCATTCTAGCTTTGGTGAAGAAGTCATGGTCGCTTGCCTAGGAGAGGCAGCTAGCACATTCTTTGGAGAATGCCCTTAATGATATATGTTTTGTATTTTATTTCTCTCATCATTGCTTGCTTGAGGGCCGCCTTGTTTGTCTCTGTCACTGTTTTCTTTATGACTGTCATGCTCTTTCCATGTATCGGCTGCTATAATGTTCCTTTTCGTCACTCCCTTACTGCCCATCACCTGGCTCTTTGTTGGAGGAATTGTGCTTCTGATACTCTTTAATTGCTTACCAAGGTAGACTGATTCAAATCATCACTGGAAATAATCGCCCAACACCAATTTTGTGTTCTTTCTAAATCATTGTTTTGTCTTCTTTTTTCCAGACAACAAGTACTTGTCAAAAATAAACAAACTCGATATTATCACTGTGTTTGGGGCCAAGTCCTTTGAAAAGAGATGTTTGTGGTTTGTTATGTGAATAAGGATCCTTTGTGCTTTGACAGAAACAAAACATCCTTGTATTTAGATAAAAACAAAACAACACCCTTCCTCAAACAGTTTCTTCTTTTGCTGCTCACTGGTTTCTATACAAAGGTATACCAACCACCTTCCACTGATTTGAAAACCTTCATAGCATATCCTGCTTTATGGAGAAATGGAAGGCATGCATCAGGTTTTCCTTTTATCATATAGAGAGGTCACTTTTTGGCGTGGCAAAGCTTTCACATATGATCATTGTTTAGGAGTGTGATAGTCATAGCAACAAAAAGAAACTTTGAGTTCATCCAACAACACTGTCCTCTAACCACTGTCATCCCTCTTGTGCTTTTATATGACAATCGCCTTTTCAAAACCACTATTTTTTTTTTTTTTTTAAACACTTTTTAAATTGTGTTGAGACCCCCTAAGCACCAAAAAGGTTTCTCTAGCTTGATAAGGACTTAGTCTCTTTAACACTGACTTATCTCACAGTTGTTATGTGATGGAATGGTTTTTTTTTAGAACACTACTTCCTTCTCACAAAAAGGACAAAAAACACACCCTTTTCACATTTTGAATTTTTCCAAGAGGGACTAGAGAAAACCTTGAAAACATTTCATGGGCATTTGTTGATCATAAAGTAGCTCCAAAGATTTGTTTGAGGCCTTTGAGTGCACGGTATGTTCACAGGAGAGAGCGCCGTGCAGAGTAAATAGTGGCGGGTCGGCCTTCGGGCAAAAGCTGACAGCACGCACAGGCGCGCCGCGCCATAGTGTATTGCTTTGTAAAATATCGGCCTCAACGCGCCGCACAAAGCTATAGGTGCGCCGCGCAGCCTAGAAAGCCCAGAAACTCTGTGTTTTTGCTCAAAACTTCTTCCTCCAGTTTTTTGGACAGTAATAAGAGTATTGCTTTGCATTTTGAGGATTTGACAAAGGCTTACAATAGTCCCTTTGTTCTTTTTAAAGTGAATAAGTAAAAATATCTTGACTTTGACTCGTGAGGGTCTTTGAAATTTTTTGAAAAGGCTTTTGTTTTTAAACAAAAGTTGAACCTTTATCTTCTAAAACATAGCCTGATACCTTTTGTTTGGATATGTGTCACAGTGGAAATAAGCAGCTCTTTTATGAAACTGACCCCTTCTTGAAATGAAAACAACCCCTTTGAGAACTTGAAACTTTGACTGCTTCTTATTTTAAGGAATAAAAAGGTCCTCCTTTTCTGATAGTTGTGCTAGGGAGGGAAAATCTGCTTTGAGCTACTGTGAAGGATTTTGTAGATGTGCCTTTTGAGGGCAACCACCTATTCTGGGAAAAACTTAACTGTGATTTCTTTATTCATGTTCCTCCTCCTATCTTGGTGTTGCTCATTTGCTGTCATTTTGACAAGTTTCATTTACCATGTATGCTCCTGATGCCATGGGTATGGACATGTTCATTGTGGAAATTGAATGAGATAGCAGGTGAGTTTGAGCTTCTCTTTATACTTGATGGAAGAGGTCATTTTGAGTCCAAGACTGTTTGTCTCCTTTGACTATTTGCTTTCACAATCTTTCTCCAATAATGATGAACCTATCAGTTTATATGTTTTGCCTTATGATTCAAAGGTAATGAAACTCCTGTAGACCATTTTAGAACCTACTTATTTACCTCTATTAAAAATGTAACATCAGAGTGCCTTGAATTGTTTTCATAGGGAAACTGCCTTCCTTTGTGACAGTTGCATGCAAAATTTGCTTTCAATGAGTTCCAGAAACTGAAAAATATGCCAAAGTCTTTCTTGCATTTTAGGAACCAATGTGTTTAGTCGAAATACCTTCCTTGGGAAAAACTGAACTCAAATTTTCCTTTGTCAACTTATGATGAGTAATATGAAGGACATTCCCTTATGAGTAGGAAAATCAGTACTCTCTGCAATATGATCATCATCAATGGGCCTGTGTAATGACCTGTCCCTTAATCATCAACAAAATTGTCTTATTTGGGCTCCAGACTGCTATATTGGAAAGAAACCTTGATGAGAGATAAGTTTAACATTTTGGATTACAGTGGTACCCTGCTTTCCTTCATTGTCCTTTTACATTATTTCTCTGTTTCAACTATCTCTTACTGTTCTTACCACTCATCTTTTGATCAGTCAATACCTTGAAATCAGTCACTTCCCTGGCCCTCTGCTTGTAGATGAAGAAGGCGATTTCAAAACCCTCTACTTATAGATGAAGGAGTTTTCTTTGGTCTTCAAAACCTCTACTTATAAATGAAGGAGGTTCTTAGTCATGTCATATCAACAGCCTTTTGACAGTGTTGTTTTTTCTTTCACTGTCCTTTTAGGCTTTGAACGTGGTCGCAAGAGCTTGATGAGAAACTCTTTGCTTTGTAGCTACATCCCAGGCTCAAGATCACATTGAGAAGCAACTGTATTCTCATGTGGAGCCAAAAATTGTCTTCTGATATGCTGGTATGCTTCTGTCCTTGAAATATCCATCAAACACTGTAAAAACACCTAAAATCAGCTTGACTTATGGTCTATGAATTGCTGAGACTTAAGGGTGTATTAGTGGCATGAACTAGGGCTGTAACCAATTTCATTAGCAGAGTAGGAGGGTCTATGATTGGTATATAGAAGATGGAGGTTTTTTTTGGCTCTCAGGTAGTTTGCCAAGGGAGAAATGCCTTAAAGCGCCACTTCCTAACTTAAGGGAGATTGTTTGATTAGATTTGGATTGTCTCTTCAGAGCTGATGGGCACACTAGTATGGCTGAGGCTAGGTAGGATTTGATAATGAGGTTTCATCTCGCCATGGGAAGACTGAAAGGTAGGAGGGAGAAAAGGTTTTATGGGTGTTTTCCCAGCTGGAAAATTTGACAAACTTTTAGATCAGCTGTTGGAAAACTTGGCTGTTACAACTAGTCATCACCAACAAGTGAAAAATACTGATGACTAACAGTGGCTCCATTTGGGGAGGGCAGCTCCTTTTCAGGAGGTGTCCAGAATCTCAAATCTTTGGCTTATGAAGACCAGTGCCTTACCCATTGGTGCAAATTTCACTGTTCTTGGATGCTACTTCTAAAAAGAGACAGCATGATTAGCATCAATGCTATTTATACCTACCCCACTATGTTTCCTAACACATTTTTTTTCTTTTGGGTGCATTTGGACTAGCTACCCCTTTGCCAACATATTTTTCTTTTTGTAAAATGAACCTATCTATTTCTACACTTATATCTGCCGGGATTTCAGATTAAACAGATGAACTCCTTCATTACTCTACCTATGCTAGATCAACTATCAAGATTAAGCTGTTTGACAAGATTTTATTCTCTAATATAAAACATAAAATTTAAAAGATGATCAAATCAGGATTAGACAGTCTGATTTGTCATGTATTTGCGGCATGAAAGACAAGCTGCACACAAATATTATTTTGCAAAAAGGAAATCTAGAAAAACTGGGCTAAGATGTACAATGTGTTTTTCATCCCCGCTTCTCTCTTTGGTTCTGTTTTAGGCATGTGGAACTAATATCTTTTCCTAATCTACTCACTGTGATAAGTCAATATTACACAATGTTGACCATCTTTTTCACTCACTAACTTATCAGCAAATAAATTTAAAACATGTTCAGCTATGATTAGGCTAGATAGTTGAACAAGACATTTGAGTACTAGTAGCGGCATTTAGGCTTGTGCGCTTTCCGAATGACTATTTTTTGGAACATGGGGCCTTTTTTCTATTTTTCAACTGCCCTCTTTTCTATCTTCTATTGTTTTTGACTTTTTGTTTTATCTATTTTCCAAACAGTGGTATATACAATGATTGAAAATGCCCCCCCTTTTTTTTTAAATTGGAGCTCCTGACAGAAATAATGCTTTAATGTCCTACCATTCACAGGACCCCCAAAAATTTCAGTCCCATTAGGTTCTTGCAAGAAAAAGGAATTGTTTCCGCTAACTGAGTTGATGATGAAAGGTCCCTTCCATAAATTTTCAAACTTACCATGTTTACCTTTTTCTTCTCTTCTGGAATCCCATTTTAGCACTTTGTCTCCAACCTGAAAATCATTTTCCTTGGTCCTTCTATCAAAAATCTATTTTATTTTGTCTTGTGCTAGCTGAGCCCTTTGGTAAAATTCTTCTTTGGTTTGCTGTAAATGGATAGTCTGATTTACCCTTCTTTGCATGTCATTTTCTTCTATTTGAACTTCTTGCAATAGTTTCATTACTGGAACCCCTAGAGATGTTGGGAAAATGGCATCTATGCCATAAAATAGCTATTAAGGAGACATACCTATGGATTTTTTGGTGGTTAGTCTATCAGCCCATAGTGTGTGTACTAGTTTTCCATGCCATGCTTTTTTATTTTGTTCAAGAAGTTTTTTAATGATGTTGACTAGGCTTTTGTTAGAAGACTCGGCTAGACCATTACCTTGAGGGTAATAAGTTGTGGAATGTCCTAATGAAATGTGATATTTGTAACAGAAGTCAACCATTCTTTTGGAGGAGAAGGCAGTGGCATTATCTGTAATGATCTTTCTGGGACAGCCAAATCTAGATAGGATATTGGTTTCTAGGAACTTGATGATGACTGAATCAGTGGCATTCCTGGAGGGTATGGCTTCTATCCATTTGGTAAATTAATCGGTGGCTGTGAGGATCCATTTATGTTGAGCAGATGAGGAAGGGTGAATTTCCCCAATAAAATCTAGACCCCATTGCTGGAAGGGTCCTTCGACTATGATGGGAAGTAAGGGCAAAGGTAAAAGCTTTTTTCTGCCATCAAAAATTTGACACTTATGGCACGTCATAACTAGTTTGTGAGTGTCAGGGAATAAGGTAGGCTAGTAATAACTGGCTCTAAGGAATTTTTTCGCCATGGTTTTCCAGTAAAGATGGCCCCCACATTCCCCTTCATGCATTTCATGCATAATTTTATCTGCATCAGACTCAAGCAAACATTTAAGCAGCATACCAGTGGGATTTTTCCAATACAGAAAACCATCTATAATGCAAAACTTTAAAGATTTTTGTTTAAGAAATCTTGCTTTTGTTTTTGATAAAGTTGGAGGAGCATTTAGATAAGACAATACATAAAGAATATCTGCATACCAAGGTGAATCCAGAAACATTTGATCAATAGGAGGGAGTGTGCATTCTTCCTGTTCTTCTAAGGCATCAACAAAATTTATATCTAAAGCTTGGAGGTTGGTTTCAACCATTAGCCTTGCAAGTCCTTGTCCTTTAACTAGTTTGGTAGGTCGGATTTCTAAGTCATATTCTAAGATGATAGCGATCCATTTTCCTCTTTTACCATCGGGATCTTGGTTCAGAATGTCCTTGACGACAGTATTAGGGACAAAAGCTATGACATGAGAATGCAAGATGTAAACTCGGAAATCTTTCAGTGCTTTTACCAATGCGAATGCCTGTTTTTCCATGATGTTATATTTCAAGGGAGCATCTCTCAGGGATTTGCTAAAAAAGGCAATGGGTTGTTCTTGCCCAGCTGCATTTTTCTGTAACAACACCGCAGCTATTGTGTGTTCTGAGGCAAATGAAAAAATGTAAAAATCTTTGGTGAAGTCAGGGCTTATCAATACTGGTGTTTCAGTTAAGGCCCTTTTAATTAGTTCAAAAGATTTTTTGGCTTCTATAGTCCATTTAACCCCGACCTCCTTTCTTAACATATTTGTGATATCTTTCAGGAGCTCAGCAAGGTTTGGGATGAATCTTCTCAAGAAATTTATCTTTCCGATAAAGGACTGTAACTCCTTTATGTTTCTGGGGTGACTTATCTGTAAGATACCTTCGATTCTCTGGGGGTCTATTTTAATTCCTTCTTCCGAAATAATGTGACCTAGGAGTTTTCCTTCCTCTAGACCGAAAAGTGTTTTCTTGGGGTTTAGGGATAAACCATATTTTCTGCATTTGTTGAAAACTTTTCTTAAGTGTGCTAGGTGTTCTTCATCTGATTTAGAATATACTGTTATATCGTCAAGATATATGACTATGAAAACACCTATGTCTTCTGAGAAGGCTATGTCCATGGCTATTTTAAATGTAGCGCTGGCATTCATCAATCCAAAAGGCATCTTAACGTACATAAAAGTGCCCCAAGGTGTGGTGAAAGCAGTTTTGTGTTGATCAGTGGGGTAAACCAATACTTGGTTATAACCAGAAAAACCATCAAGTAATGAGATCCTTTTAGCACCTACTACCTTTTGAAGTATGTGATCCATTTTGGGCAAGGGATAGTTGTCCTTTAAACAAGCCCTATTTAGGTTTCGGAAATCGATACGGAGTCTGATTTCTCCGGTCTTTTTCCTAACTGATACTAGATTTGAAACCCATTCAGAGTATCGGAGAGACACTATTATCCCAGCATCATACATCTTTTTGATTTCTTTTTCAACCAAAGGTAATAACACTGGGTTTATCCTTCTTAACTTCTGTTTGAAAGGCTTCTGGTTTTCTTTGAGGGAAATCTTATGTTGGATGATGCTTGTGTCATATGATTTCAAATCTTGGTATCCCCATGCGAACACATCTTTAAATTCTTTAAACAACTCAATGTATTTATGTTTTATATGAGGCGGGAGGGTTTTGGATAGTTTGATTTTTCTAGGTTCTTCCAAGCTTCCTATGTTATATTCTTCTATGTTGACCTTAGTAGATTCCATTTTCAGCTTTTTGGCCACATCGTTAAAATCAAACAATTCCTCTAGAGGCGCAAGCCCTCTGGGTATGGTGTCATTTTCACAATGTAAGACTTCGAGTTCTCTAGGGTCAATGTCCTCTCCTATCTCAGTTGCACACGAATGATCTATCAGGTTTAGATTCGTCCAGGCAGGTGAATTTGGCTCCTAGTCTTGATTTTGGCAATATTTCTTTCCTTCATTTTCTAAGTCTTTTTTGGTTACTTAAAATTCATTCCTAGATAGTAATAAATCATAAATTTGATCATATTTGAATATTTTCCAATGGTCAAGATTATCTGGTACTGTAGGGTGATGTTTGACCTGAATACTATATTGCTTATTCAAACATGGTATCTGCCCATTGCTTGCAGAAAAGGCGAGCTCATTTTCCAGACTATTTTGAATCCTAGGAATATAAGTGAGTTCGTAATTTTTGAATGTTTTGAGGATGTCTAAAGCTGCATTTCTGTATTCTCTTAGTCTCGGGTTTTTTGCTGAATATTCACCTTTGATTTGCCAGATTACAAGTTCTGAATCTCCCTGGGCTGATACTTTCTTGGCGCCTAAGTCCTTAAGCATGTGCAGACCAATGAGAAGGGCCTCATATTCCGCAATGTTATTAGTACATTGGAATTCCAATCTGAAAGAATGACCTTCATCAGTATTGTGTATCCAGATACCAGCCCCTGAACCAGTTTTGCCACAAGAACCGTCAAAGCTTGAACTCCAAAGAGCTTCTTTTTCATATATGATACTAAGCTGTTTTTCAGGTTTCTTGGAGTTTTGATCATTAGTCTCTGCATCTAGTAATGGGAAATGTGTTTCGGATGGTTTGAAAATTTCTTCATTTTCCATTATCTGCTTGTTTATGTCACTTTCATTGTATAAGATAAAATAATCTAAATTGGAATGAATGGAATAAATGGGAGTATTGTTTGGCTTATCCCAGTTACTAACCATGTATTTCATGTGAGTCTCTTAGTATAATCTCCTAGTCTGGTTGAAAACGGGGATGGTAGCGAATGACATATCCATTTGAAGATTACCTTGTATTTTGGCATCCCATGCCCTTGATAGTAGCATTCCGTATTTAGGAGGGATATCGGCCACTACTACGTCCATGACTAAGTTTTTCGCTGGTAGTTGTGTTAGAGAAAAATCTAGGTTCTTTATTAGGCCTAAACATTTGACCTGACTTGAGTCAAAGGAATACAAGTTTTTGTAGGGTTGAGTTACTTCTAGTCCCAGGTTTTCCATGACTGCTTTAGGCATGAGGTTATGGGAGGCACCAGAATCTAACATGGCATTATGTAATATCTTGTCTCGTATGTTCAGGCTTACATAGAAAGGAGAAACAGATCCTTCTTGGTATTTACCTTCTATTTTCGGGCCGAATAAGAGCTCGGGTTTGTCGTCAGTTAGATTTAAAGTATCTGCCTCATTCCCTATGTCAAAAACTTTGAAAATTTGAGATCTATACCTATCTACAGTTATTAGCTCAGTAAGGGGTATGGTAATTTTTATTTCGGAAACTTCCCCTTCGAAACTAAAAGGAGTTTGTAGTTTGGGCAGATTTGTTTCAGCTTTTTCAGACATGACTTTTTCTATGCTCTTAATTTGTTGATTCTGGTTTGAGACCTTGTTTGACACAGTCGCCTCGGGAGTCTTTGTGGAGGTACTAGGAGTATCCGAGCTAAGACTTGTTTGAATAGCTTTATCTTTGTTTTGGTCAATTTTCTTGGCCACAATTTTGTTGCTATCCATGGCCTTTTTAAGGATGGTGTCAGAGGTTTTAGCAGTGTCAGGGCTACTCTTCTTGGAGTGGTCTTGGTTTTTTCTGCTTCTAAGGTTATACTGCCTATGAGCTTCTATAATGGCATTCTGAAAATCTATGGCAGGATCTTCGAGATCTTCATAGTTGGTTTCGTCCTGACTCGGAGAGCATAACTCTTGCTCTTCTGCTGTGAGGTAAACCTTACTCTCGTTATCAGAACCTATGAGGTTCCAATGATTTTCATCAATGGGTTCAGTATCCTTATCCTTTTCATCAACATAATTCTCACTAAAGGATGGTCTGATCTGCTGATCATTTCCTCTTGGTTTATTTTGAGACTGATCTTTTCTAAAGCCTTGGTTCCGGTTTTGAGGGTTTGGTTGGTTGTCCCTAGGAGGCACTTTTTCACTCATTTTTTCCCACATCTTTGTCATGGATTTGATCAGGCCATCTATTCTAGGATCTAGGGAAGGAGATGAAGTGGAGACCTTATCTCTATATGGGACTTTTCCTTCTAATCCAGTCCTGGCTCTTTTTTCTGCTAAGTTGGCTTCTGTTTTTATGGCTATTTGTTGCATTTCCTCTAGGGTAGGGGGATCCTTGTCTCTCAGATGATATGTCATGTCTGGATCAAAACCCTCGGGGAATTTTGCCAAGACTAAACCAAGTGGGGGTTTGAAGTGAGGTGGGAGGGCGTTATACACATTGTTGAACCTAGTGCAGTATGCCTGGACACTTTCCCCATTTTCCCGTTTTAGGTTGTTATATTCTGACAGGATTTGAATAGGGTTCTTTCGGACTTCCCACCTATTTTTGAAGACTTGATATAGTTTTGGGATGTTGTGGATGTTGTTTGGAGGCAAGCTTTTGAACCATGTTTTGGGTTCTCCACCTAGGCTTTGGGCGAATATTCTCATTCTGACAGTTTCGTCTTGCACTTCCATGTATTCAAACGCATCGCTAATCCTACTTACATGTTGTTGAGCTGTGGCAGTTTCTTCTCTGGTAAAGTGTGGGATTTTTTCTTGATAGCGATCTGGTAGGGGAGCCAAAGGTAGTGGCAACACCAAAGGTGCATACCAGGCTGCCATGATGGGAGCTAATGGATGATGTACAAGATGAGGGCTTGTGGGATGGGCTGAGGTGGTTTGAACAGTAGTGGTTTGGATAGGTGTGGAAGAAGTACTTGGGATAATGACCTAGTTTTGAGAAGATCTGGGATGGTATGAGCCAAAGTGATGGAGAAGCTGAAAGTCGGGAGGTGTGGTAGGTGAGGCTTCTCTACTAGGACTCTGTGGCAGATCTAGGGGTTCAAGATCGTCAAAGTTGATCTTACTGTGTGACTTGCTTCTGAGAAGCATTTTTGCTGATTCTAAGTAAGAAAAGGAATATGGCAAGGTAGTAAGATGTTCAGGTACTGATCTTGTTTTACGGATGGACCTATCGGCAGCTAGATTGTTAGTTTCAGAAACTTGCCACAGAATATTCTCTGGGTCATCTACTATGATAGGGGGATTTGGGTCTGGGTGAGATCTGGTGTAGATTCTTCGTGAAGCTAGATTTCGAGTCTAGAGTTTAGAGAGGGTGGTATTTGTGAAAGTTTTGGATGCATGGCCTCTCTAAGGTTATACTAAAGTGAAGGATGGTCAAAACCAAAAGGATGAACTAGTGGAGTCGCCAAGTGGATTTTATGAAAACTATGGTCCACCACCAATACTATCAAAGATGCTTTGGGAAAAAATTTTATAGCAAGCTTTGAGATGGAAACTTGCGAAGAAGAGTGATTCACTTGGTTTCTACAGTTTGCTAAGCTGTATGGACAAGCTAATGGTTCTCTTGGCAGGAAGGTTTCTGCTTATCTCCTATGTTTAGGTGAGGTTTTTCTGAATCGCTAAGTTATATTTAGTTTGTCACTGATTACAGAGCTTCTACCCTAAGTTTAAGTTTTTGGAAGGATGAGTTAGCAGAAAGATATGGTTTGTGAATTTTTTTAGTATTTTTATGGAGTTTTTTAGGCCTACTGGAGGCTAGTGAGCGGTGGGATAAGGTTGATCGCATAGTAATCTAGAGTTCCTGTGAGAAAAATAGTAAGGCCTACCGGAGGCTAGTGGAGTTGCTGTGTGGATTTTTAGTTGTTTTGAGGTATATGTGTATGGTCCACCACCAATACCGTCAAAAACCAATCTGGTGAGCTTTTTTGTGGTTTTTTTCGTTGACAAACTGCACTTAGTATGTAAGAGTAATATAAACCTGATTCATCACTTTTCTAAGATGGTGAAGCAAGTAGGAGTTTACTCTAAATGATTTTAAAGGCCGATGGTTCAAGTTAAATTTCGAAGGACTAAATTCTCTATCGAGTTTGCTAGATCTGGATCTTGTACTCAATAGGTCCCACGTGATTCCACAGCAGTGAGCGGTAAGTCAACCGAGTAGTACCCCAAGGTCGCTAGAATGTTTAGGGAAATCTGCTTCGTCTATTACCATCCCACCATGATCGCCATTATGTTAGGGTGGCGATGAGGTGGCTCAATTGGATAGTAGCCTAGAGTTTAGTGAAGTAGTAAGGCCTACTGGAGGCTAGTAGAGTCGCCAGGTGGATTTTTAGTTGTTTTTAGGTATATGTGTATGGTCCACCACCAGTACTGACAAAAACCAATCTAAGGGAGTTTTTTTTTTGTGGTTTTTTATGAGTTTTATGTGCAGCCTAGGATGTAAGAGTGTTATAAACCTGATTCATCACTTTGCTAAGATGGTGAAACAGAGAGTTTACTCTGAATGATTCTAAAGGCTGATGGTCTAAGTTAAATGTTGAAGGACTAAAGAGTCTATAAGAGTTTGCTAGACTGTCATGTACTCAATAAGTCCCACCGTGATCGCCATTATGTTAGTGTCTCGTGATTTGGCTGATTGGCAAGCCAAATGACAGTGTAACATCAAACCAATCTTTGGAGCCCAAGGACCTAGCCTTCCTGGACTCAGAGAGGGCTCTCTCTATTTGTGTAAGGGATATTTGTGTGTTTTCTTATTGTGTTCTGATTTTAGGCTAGTTATGAAGTAGGTTTTTGGTTTTGGTTTTTAGGTTGTGAGGGATGAAATGATCAAAGACATAAGATAGGTAAAAATATGTCAGATCAACTGGGCTATGGGGTCAAAAAGGTCAAGAAAGCTATCAGACGGTGATACAAGGCTGTTGAAGGGCTGATTTGATTCAAGGTAGAAAGGATCTTTGTGAAAAATGGAGTAAATGGACATCAAGTTTGTGAATCAACAAAGAGTTTCAAGCATAACTAGTTTAATAGATAACATAAACATGATAGGGCAAACCATTAATCATGCAAAATGTAACTATAAGCTAATCAATACATAGAAATAAACATTCAAGCCATGCATAGAAGTATATGACCCTCTAACTTTGGGAAATGGCTATCAGACTTTGGGGAAAACACTTAAGAAAGAAAACAACGTAACTTACTATGAATTATGTCTTAACGCCTAAACACAGTACTTCAAGTTATTGGGCACCTTGAACAACAAGATTTGCATAGTTTTAGGCAAAGGGCTAGATCGGAACTAGGCCTCCTTGGTTCAACAAGATGATAATCTAATCAGTCAAAGAGAAAATTCAAGGATGGAACTATAGCTAGCCATAGGTAAGCAGGGCGTATCGTAAGTCATACTTAGCATGTATAGAACTATGAATGAAACAAGAAACAATGTCCTCAAGTTATTAAAGAGTAGTTAAGAATTCTTTAATGTAACTAAGGAAGAGGAAAACATGAAAGCTATGAAGAAACAGGAAATTTGAGGTGCCTCCAAGGGCATATCTCAAATTTGTTCTCTACCGATCTATAGCAAGCAAGAAACATGTATTCATGAATGAAAACTAGAAGACAACAACAAAGTAAGAGACACTATACCATTCTACCAAGTCATGGAATCCAACAACAATCCTCTATTCATCATCCAAGAACATCCAAGAGGCAATCCAAAAGCATGAGACAAGCATTTCTTCCAAAGCTTATATGACCCTATATTTCTTCTATCATCAAGTTCAGCCTTGTTTACTATTAAAGCCTTTGGAATATATAGGCCAAAGTGAGGAAAACCTCATGGTTCAACTTGCCATCCTATTGGCCTAATCAAAATATCTAAACTTATCCTTGAGTCTTTGCAAAGCCCAAGGCACAAAATATCTCATAAAATATCTAGAAAATGCTAAAAAAGGGAATTAAATTGACTTTTCAGAACTTCTCATGTGCAAAAATAGCTAAACGCACATGAGGAAATATCAGTTTTTAAAGGTTCAAATTTTACAAAAATATTCAAAATTTACATCAGCAAAAGGTCCCCTGACTTGCCGACAACATTTGGAAGTCTTCCTGATGTAAAAATGAGGCTCATGATAGCTCGTTGGAAATCTTTGAGTGTCTACTTTCTGGAACAACTGAAATTTTCCCAATCTGATGCCCAGAAGTCCTCCAAAACTGCACCTGTCTGTAAAAAACCAAAAATTACAGTCTGCTGATAGACCGGGCAGAGTGTGCCAAAAGCGAGCCTTTTTTTCCATTTCGGGGGAGAAAATGATCTCCAAATGTCCTGAAAATCGCTGAGTGTGTGCTCCTAAAATTATGGCATCCAATGATACCATTCTCCTCCTTTGAATATTCCCCAAAATGAAATGGCGAATTTCATGAGTTTTGACCAAAAACTCAAAAATGCCAAAAAACCAAAGTATGTCAAATTTTGCCCAAAATCGGTGTGTATGACCCTCAAGGGTTCTTAGTAATATGTTCTAAAGCAATGGCCAAAATCTCAAGTCCTGATGTGTCTTTTCTCACTTTCCGTTTCGGGCGCTTCCCTTTAGCTTCCTTGAGCTTTTCTTGGTTTTCTTCTTTGTTGTTTGGTATTCTAGCTTTGGTGAAGAAGTCATGGTCCCTTGCCTAGGAGAGGCAGCTAGCACATGCTTTGGAGGATGCCCTTCATGATCAATGTTTTGTATTTGCTGGCCCTTATCGTTGCTTGCTTGAGGGCTGCCTTGTTGTTTGTCTCCTCACACGTTTCTTTTATGACTCGTCATGGTCTTTCCCTCGTATCGGCCGCTGTAATGTCTTTCATCACTTCCTTACCGGCCTATCACCTTGATCTTTATTGGAGGTATTGCGCGCTTCCGATACTCTCTACTTGCTTACCAAGGTAGACCGATTCCAAATGTTACCGGAAATAATCCCCCAACACCAATTTTGTTCTTTTCTAAATCATCGTTTTGTCTTCTTTTGCCGTACAACAAGTACTTGTCAAAAAGAAACAAACTCGATATTATCGTGTTTGGGGCCAAGTCCTTTGAAAAGAGATGTTTGTGGTTTGTTATGTGAATAAGGACCCTTTTTTTCTTTTGATAGAAACAGCCACTTTGTATTTAGATAAACAAACACCTTCCTCACACAGCTTTCTTCTTTTGCTACTCACCGGTTTCTATATAAAGTGTTAGTCATCGGTATTTTTCATCTGTTGTTGATGACTAAATTCTAGCTTAGTTTTCTAGAAGCTGATCTCCATATGTCAATTTGTCATCTAGAAAACCCCCATAAACTTTTTTTCCTTCCTACCTTTTCAGTCCGCCCATGACGAGATGAAACCTCATTATCAAATCCTACTTAACCTCAACCATACTAGTCTGACCATCAGTTCTAAAGAGGAAAAAATCCAACCGTTCAAAAACAACCTCCCCTAAGTTAGGAAGTGGCGCTTTAAGACATTTCACCCTTTGCAAACTATCCAAGAGCCAAAAAACCTCCATCTGCTATAGACCAGTCATAACAAACCTCCCACTCTGCTAATAAAGTTGGTCACAGCCCTAAGTCGCGCCACTGATACACCCTTAAGTCTCAGAAATACATAGACCATAATCTCAAGCTGATTTTAGGTGTTTTACAGTGTTTGATGGATCTTTCAAGGACAGGAAACATACCAGCATCTCAGAAGACAATTTTTGGCGCCACATGAGAAGACAGCTGCTTCTCAATGTGATCTTGAGCCTAGGATGCAGCTACAGTGCAAAGAGTTTTTCATCAAGCTCTTGTGATCACATTCGAAGCCTGAAAGAACAGTGAAAGAAAAACAACATTGTCAAGAGGCTGTTGATATGACATGACTAAGAACCTCCTTCATTTATAAGCAGAGGGTTTGAAGACCAAAGAAACCTCCTTCATCTATAAGCAGAGGGTTTGAAGACCAAATAAACCTCCTTCATCTATAAGCAGAGGGTTTTGAAATCGCATCCTTCATCTACAAGTAGAGGGCAAGGGGCCATGACTTCTTCACCAAAGCTTGAATGCCAAGCAACAAAGGAGGAAAACCAAGAAAAGCTCAAAACTGCCCATAAAGGGCATCCGGCGCTGAAAGTGAAGAAAGACACATCAGGACTTGGAATTTCGGCCCCAGATTCTAGACATGTTTCAAAAAATCCTTGAGAGACTTGCTCACCAAAATTGAGAAAATTTTGACATGTTTTTGTTTTTCGACATTTTTGGGCCTAATTGCATAAAATCATGGGCACCGCAATTTCAGTTTGGAGCATCCTCAACTCTTGAGAGTGGTACCATTGGATGTATTAAATTCAGGAGCATCTACTCAAAAAATTTTGGAGCATTTGAAGTTGTTTTGGTCCCCCAAAGATACAAAAAACACTCACTTTTTCAACATGCTGCCCCGTCTATCAGCAAGGTTTATTTTCTGGTTTTTTACACACAGTCCTATTTTTGGAGGACTTCCAGGCATCATATTGGGAAAATTTTAGTTTTTCCAAAAATTAGACACTCATAGCTTTCCAACGAGCTATCATGAGCCTCGTTTCAACATCGGAAAGGCTGCCAAATGTTGCCAGCAAGTCAGGGGACCTTTTGCTGATGTAAATTTTGAATATTTTTGTAAAATTTGAACCTTTAAAAATTGCTTTTTCCAAATGTGCATTTAGCTATTTTTGCACATGGAAAATGATGCAAAGTCAATTATTTTTCCTTTTTTAGCATTTTCTAGATATTTTATGAGATATTTTGTGCCTTGGGCTTTGCAAAGCCTCAAGGACAAGTTTAGATATTTTGATTAGGCCAATAGGAGAGCAAGTTGAACCATGAGGTTTTCCTCACTTGAGCCTATATATTCCAAACGATTTCATTGTAAAACAAGGCTGAATTTGAGAAGAGAAGCAATATATGGTCATATGAGCTTTGGAAGAAAATACTTGTGTTATGCTTTTGGATTGCCTCTTGGATGTTCTTGGATGAATGATGAAGGATTGTTGATGGATTCCATGACTTGGTAGAATGGTATAGTGTCTCTTGATTTGTTGTTGTCTTCTAGTTTCATTCATGATACATGTTTCTTGCTTGCTATAGATCATTAGAGAACAAATTTGAGATATGCCCATTGTGGCACCTCAAATTTCCTGAATCTTCATAGCTTTCATGTTTTCTTCTTCCTTAGTTGCATTAAAGAATTCTTAACTGCTCTTTAACAACTTGAGGATATTGTTTGCTTGTTTCATTCATGGTTTTATACATACTAAGAAGGACTTACGGTATGCCCTTCTTACCTATGGCTAGCTATAGTTCCATCCATGAAATTTCTCTTTGACTGATTAGATTATCATTTTGTTTGAACCAAGGAGGCCTAGTTTCGATCTAGCCCTTTGCCTAAAACTATGCAAATCTTGTTGTTCAAAGTGCCCAATAAATTGAAGTACTGTTTTTAGGCATTCCGGCATAGTGTTTTGAGTTTTTTGTCTTCCTTAAGTGTTTTCCCCAAAGTCTGATAGCCATTTCCCAAAGTTAGAGGGTCTTATACTTCTATGCATGGCTTGAATGTTTATTTCTATGTATTGATTAGCTTATAGTTACATTTTGCATGATTAATGGTTTTCCCTACCATGTTTATGTCTGCTATTAAACTAGTTATGCTTGAAATCCTTTGTTGTTCACAAACTTGATGTCCATTTACTCCATTTTGCCCAAAGATCCTTTCTACCTTGAATCAAATCGGCCCTTCAACAGCCTTGTATCGTCATCTAATAGCTTTCTTGACCTTTTGACCCCATAGCCTAGTTAATCTAACATCTTGTTATCTATTTTTTACCTTTGATCAGTTTCATCCCTCACAACTTAAAAAACCAAAAAAAACTTACTTCATAACAAGCCTAAAATCAGAACACAATAAGCAAACAAACAGATATCCCTTACACATATAGAGAGAGCCCTCTCTGAGTCCAGGAAGGCTAGGTCCTCGGGCTCCAAAGCTTGGTTTGATGTTACACTGTCATTTGGCTTGCCAATCAGCCAAATCACGGGAACCTAACATAATGGCGATCACGGTGGGACTCTGAGTAATAAACAAACTTGGTTTCCCTAGACATTCTAGCAGCCCTAAGAATACTATCTGATTGACTTATCCCACCACTCACTAACATAATGGCGATCACGGTGGGACTTATTGAGTACATGACAGTCTAGCAAACTCTTATAGACTCTTTAGTCCTTCAAACATTTAACTTATACCATCAGCCTTTAGAATCATTTAGAGTAAACTCTCTGTTTCACCATCTTAGCAAAGTGATGAATCAGGTTTATAACACTCTTACATACTAGGCTGCACATAAAACTCAGAAAAAACCACAAAAACTCCCTTAGATTGGTTTTTGACAGTATTGGTGGTGGACCATACACATATACCTCAAAACAACTAAAAATCCACCTGGCGACTCCACTAGCCTCCAGTAGGCCTTACTACTTCACTAAACTCTAGGCTACTATCCAATTGAGCCACCTCATCGCCAACCTAACATAATGGCGATCACGGTGGGACTCTGAGTAACAAACAAGCTTAGTTTCCCTAAACATTATAGAAGCCTTAAGAATACTATTTGATTGACTTATCCCACCGCTCCTAACATAATGGTGATCACGGTGGGACCTTGAGTCAAAACATCCTAGGTATCCCTTAGGAACTCTCAAAATCTTAGTCAAACTTAGAAGAGTAGAATCTGGTTGTCTCACCATCCTAGCAAAATGATGAGTCAGTTATAGGAAACTCTTCCAAACCTCAGGACTACATAAAAATCAAAAAACCCCAAAACATTCCCTTAGATTTGTTTTTGACAGTATTGGCGGTGGACCATACACATATACCGCAAAATAACTAAAAATCCACCTGGCGACTCCACTAGCCTCCAGTAGGCCTTACTATTTTACCGAACTCTAGGTTACTATCCGATCAACCTATCCCATCGCTCACTAACATAGCGGGA
>JAXQQM020066369.1:0-66163 GCA_034641835.2 Pinus albicaulis
AATCCGGGATTCGTAAGCCGATGAAGTGCGGCGCACTATATGTGCAAGATAACCTATCTCTTAACTTTTTGTCGTTTTTGGTTTTCTAAGATGAAATGGAAATTCTAAAATGAAAACAAGTGTGGTTATGTTTGTTCAAGGAAATGATATCTTCTAAAATGATTTACCAACTTGAAACTTTAAAAGGAATTTGAAAATTACAATGAAAAAACTTGAAAGGAAATGAAAGTATGCTGCTGAAATGAAAAGGTGTTGCTAGTCTAATAAATCAAAACAGTGAACTAGTGAGCATGAAACCAAACTATTTTGCTGCCTAAACACAAAATAAATTATGCCGAAAAAAAATCCAAAGCTACAATAAAGTAAATCTAGATCAATTTACATCAACTTGTCTTCTGATCCCTCATCATTAGTCCAGCTATGATTTTCGGAAGTAACCATAAACAACTTGAGTAACTAATATCTAACTTGCAGAGAGTAAACTAATATCAAATCATACATTCATAATTCAATCCCTCACCATCAGTCCAGCTGTGGCTTTCAGAGGTAATTGAAGATGTCATGCACAATTTAATATATCTAAGTTTGCAGAAATGAAACTAATACTAAACTACACATTTCATAATACAATCCCTCACCATCAGTCCAGCTGTGGCTTTCGGAGGCAACTGAAGATGTTATGAGCAATTTAATATACTAAATTTAAAGAAAACTAATACTAAACTACACATTTCATAATACAACTCACCATCACCATAAATTACATGGAGGCACAATAGATGTTATGAGGCCTAATATAGTATCTAAATTTGTATAAAACTAATACTAAACTACACATTTATAATACAATCCTCACTCATCACCCAAATCGTATTGAGGCAAATCAAGACAGCAGAGAAGTATATCTAAATTTAACTACTGAAGCAAATAAGCAAAACTGAATTAAACAAAGCAGTACTGAAATTAAACAGAAACTTAAGAAAAACAAATTAGCAGTAGAACAATGTTAATTCCATGTCATTAATCAAAGAGTTATGCAAATGCCCGAGCTGCCTATCTATAACCTGAAACAAGAACACTGATCAGTGATTAATAACATAAAACATGAAAGACAGAAGTGAAATGGAAAGCATGAAAGTTTATAAACAGAAATGAAGCATATGTATCATGAAAAATGCAAATGGCAAACATGTGAATGGATATGGCACAATGAGCTTAAAGAAATGAAATAAGAACTATACACTAATGTACAAAAACTATCAAGGTAATCTCAAGTAATCTGGGCTCTGTTGATTCTGCAACGACTCCAAGTAGTATAAGGCTGGAAAACAGAAATTTTATTAAATGTACTATACGTATGGTAGTATTACGGCACTAAGGCAACGTAATTACATTACAGAGCAGACTAATAAAAGATAACAGAGACTAATCGAGACTAACTCTATATGCGTATGCAAACGCGTTATATATAACAAAAGAAATATAACTGTCTCCTAAAGTTTATGCTGGTGTAGAACACGTAGACCATTACGTCCACGGATCTAGGATCATGGCTGTGTTGGAAAATAAATCTATGAGAAGTGGATGCTTGAATTCGACTATGGAGCCATGTACAGATGTCGACTTGTCCTCCGCAAGCTCAGAAACGGCCATATGAACCTTCACGTGACACGAAACAGAGTCCTGTCACCGTGAGACTCTATGGTTGACTTCCATGTGGACGCCTTTGACTGCGGCTTCTTTAGATGAGTTTGCTCGAGCCAATAGGACACGAACCATGTCCACATCATTTCTGACTTGCCCATGTGGCTCGTTTTTCCTGTAGACACCTATAACATAGAGTTTCACAAAATGGCTGCGGAAAGTTGCAGCAGCTACGGAAAGTGGCAAGATTCCGCAGCTAGATGAGGAAAATCTAAATCAAAGAGCAGACACAAAAATATAATTAAAAACCATGTTAGATGCTCTTTTGCAATTAATATACAATGATATTGACAACTTGGGAGGTTCAGGTGAGTGAAAAAGGTATAGAAAAGTGTATGGAAAAGATGCAGATTTGAGACTCAACATACCCCCACTGTGAAGGTGTTGCATGTCCTCATGCAACAAAAATTTTGATATTCCTTCCTTAGTTCATATGCCTTGACACTTCAGCCAGCACATCCAATCCTCTCCTCCTCTTCCTTGGTGCTGCCAACATTCTGGGTTTCTTCATTAAGCACTTAAATTTGATATTAACCAGTGCTCTGCTTAACTTCTGGCATTTCCTTTTCAATTTCTTGTTCTTCTTCTGCCATATTCCCAGGTGTATCATGGTATTATCATGAATGATTTTGTCCAGTTTTCCTTGTTCCTTCAATGTCTCATTTTCATTTTTGATGTGCCTATTTAAAAGCTCCAGCTCAAAAATTTCCTGTTTTAGTGATTGGACCAAATCATCCTGCAATGTATGAGGCTGAATGGAAGAAGTACTTGGACCTGTGGCTGCCTTTCCAAAGATTCTATATAGTCATATACTTCCTGCTGCTTGGGGTCTATTTCAGGTGTCATTTTTATTGGGCTGTCCCCATAATGCCGTGAAGGAGAGTTATTTTCAAAATCTGGCTGAGGAGGGCTTACATCAATATCTTGCTGAGAATAGGATGGAGTATGTTCAATGTCTGATTGGGAATGAAATGAACCAGGTTCACTAACTGACTGAGATGGACTATGGTCAGTTGGGGACTGTTCAGATGTTTCCTCTCCCAAATCAATGAAATGAGGACCCTTCATTTGTGTTTTCCTCAATTTCCCCTTAAGTCTGCTGCTTCTTCTTACACGCTGTGGTACACTATCCTTTTGTTTTTGTTTTCCTTTCTCTGTCTTCTTGGCCATAGATGACTGTTTTTGAAGATAAACTAATCTTTCAGATAACACTTGATGATCTTCTTCTTCAGAAGAAGGGGTTTTATGTATAGCCTCAATAGTTTTTCTCTCTTTTGGTGTTATTGGCTTCTTACCCTTGATTTCTTTCTTCTTCCTCTTTGACAGTCTCTCTTCCCTATCAGTTCTTTCAATTGTAGTAGTAGGATTATTTTGAATTTCATCAATTGTTCTTTTTCTCCTACTTCTTCTTGTTGTGCTACCTTCAGGAATTTCCTGAGTAGGAGTAATTTGGGTTTCATCATTTATTCTTTTTCTTCTACTCCTTCTTGTTGTACTACCTTCAGGAATTTCCTGAGGTTCCTCAAAGAAATTTCTAACCAAAAATTGTTCCCATGTGTCTTTCTTTTCCTTTAACTCCTTTTCAATCAAAATTTTTACAAGGCCATGGTGATATAGATGGGGTTCTACATCTCCTAAATGTTTCTGAACAGTCACGGACATTTTCTTCAAACTATTGAATAGAAAATATGGGAGATTGAGAGTTTGATTATCTAGAAAATTCATCAGTAACCTGGTATGGTACATATACATGGACCCAAAACGGCCTTCACATGTAATGAATTTCTAAACAACTAGCAGCAAAGTAGCCCATTCCTCTTTCAATGCATGCACAGGAATTCCTCTTTTAAAAACAGTTATGTCCATACCTTGGTTTCGTAAGATTGTTCTCCATGCTTCATCACTGATGCTTTTATTCTTAAACCAACGCTCACCCTCCTGAAGAAGTTCCGTGGATGTTGCTATAGATGCTTCATTGACCGCAAACTTAAGGTCTCCAATCTCCGCTTCCAAGCCATCAAACGACCTTGCGAATGCCTTCGTCACTTCTTTATGATAACCTCTGAATTTCTGGATAAACCGCAGCCAATTTGCTTTCTTCAATATCTCCTTTACTTGCGGATATCCCTCTATAAACTTAGGTCCTTCCGGCTCTGCTCTTAGCAATTTACCCATTTTTTTCTTTCTGCTCTTCACAAATTTGCCTGCGTGAGGGTTCAAATGGAAATAGAACGGCTGAATGCACAGAGATAAGCGCAATGAATGTGGGTAAATATCAGAGAATGGGAATGAGCACAATGAACGAAATGGAGTGAGACAGAACAGAGTGGGGTTTTGTAAGCACAACAGAGTCACGACAGAGAGATTAACAGAGTATAACACATCCGGTAGCGTTTTGAATTTTGGTGGCTACACAATAAATATGAGCACGTTTCAACAACGGTTATGGATTTATGCGGCTGTAAGAGTCCGTGGTCAAATCAAATACGTCTCATTGTCACCGGTGGAATATTGGAACATGAGTGAAGATCGGGGATTTAATGATGAAACCATTTGAGAATGAATGAGAGAGGACAATATGGAGATCGTGAAAGGTTACAGAATTGTCAATATAATCATTGCACATAATGGATGGAGCTTATGGTTCAGAACTATATAAAAATGTGTTTTTCAATGCTATTTGAAATAAATTTTATTCATACCTTTGGAATCTTTACCTTTTCCTTGGTCTTCAACTAGTTGCTCTTTATTGGTGTCTTGAATGCTCCATATCTTCATTTTTGATCCTCTCACCTGCATTTTATTTTATGATTATGGAAATAACATCTGGTTGTACATTCTTTTGAAAACAGAGTTGTAGCTGCGGAATCTGCTTCTGGCTGCGGAAACTGGAGTCAGCTGCAGAAACAGATGTCAGCTGCGGAAACTGACACAGCTATTACTTGGATGAATGGAAATGAACAGATGACAAATGACCAGATGGAAATGGTCATGAAAAAGATTTTTTATTAATGAAATGGATGAAATGAAGTGGAGTGGAGTGAAATGAAGTGAAATGAAATGGAATGAAGTGGAATGGAATGGAGTGAATGATCACAAAACTTGTGAAATGAAAGAGAGATTTTTTTTTTTTGGAAAATATAGAGTGTCAGGTGTTCCTGATTTTCACCCTATATTTTTTGTATAAGACTGCCAATCAGTGATTGGTTTTCAGGCTTATACAATTTTTTTTTTTTTTTTTTTGACTGAAAAAGAACAAAAGCTAGGCTGGTGGAGAAGAAGAATTCTTCTGTACCAGCCTGATTGCAGAACTTTCTTGAAACATTTTGACAAAATCCTCTTTTGAGAGTGGCTTATGATAAACTTTCAATCTATGGCCATTCACAATAAGAGGAGTTTGAAACTTATCAATGGTCTTGATTCTTACCGCTCCATTGCTAAAGATCTTGTCAATCTCATATGGCCCAAGCCAATGAGTCTGAAATTTTCCTTGAAAATATTTAAACTTGGAATCAAATAACAATGCCCAATATCCTTCTTGAAACTTCTTCTCTTTGATGTACTTGTCATGCCATTTAGTTCTTTGATATTGAACTAGATCAGTTTTTAAAATTGCTTCTTGTCTGATCTCATCTAGCTCATTCAACTGCTCCATTCTATGCTTTTGGGCTTCTGATAAGTCCATCCCCAACTGAACTGCTATCTTGAAGGTCTTAACTTGGAACTCAATGGGGAGTAAGACTTCTTTCCCATAAACAAGTTCATAGGGAGAATGTCCTGTTGTATTTCTCCATGTAGTTCTGTAGGCCCACAAGGCTTCAGGAAGCCTTTCTGCCCAATCTCTTCTATGTAGATGAACAGTTTTGGTGATGATACTTTCAAGAAATTTATTTGTGGACTCCACTTGACCATTTTCTTGTGGATGGTAAGGAGTAGATCTTCTGTGCTTGATTTTGTATTCTTCCATCAATTTCTCCACCAAATTGGATGTGAATTGGCTCCCCTGATCTGTCACAATTTCTCTTGGAACACCAAAGCGAGTAAAAATATCCTCATAAAGAAAATGAAAAACTAAATTTTCAGTAGCAGATACTAATGCTTTGGTTTCTACCCATTTAGTAACATAATCAGTACAAATCAATATATACTTCTTTTTCTTAGATGGTGGATTAATAGGTCCAATGAAATCTAAAGCCCATTTTTCAAAGGGTTCAATGAGTACCTGTGTTTGCAATGGCATTTCACTTGAAACGGTAGGTTTCCCTACTCTTTGGCAGCTGTCACACCTTTTGACATATTGTTTTGCATCTTTGAAGAGGGAAGGCCAATAATATCCTAAATAGAGGATTTTATAGGCCGTCCTTTTGTCTGCAAAGTGTCCGCCGCATGGTTCATCATGACATGCCTTAAGAATATCAGGCATTTCATCTTCCCTGACACATCTTCTGATCACAAGATCTAGCCCCGTTTTAAACAATTCGTTAGAAATCCATGAATATTTTGAACTCTCCTGAATAATCTTTCGTTTTTCTCTTGGAAATAAATGTGAAGGTAGTTTCCCTGTAACCAAATAGTTAGCAATATCTGCATACCAAGGGGTCTTAATAGTTACTGCAAACAAGTATTCATCAAGAAACTTATCCTCTACAGGAGAATCTTCTTTAGTATTCTGAATCCTAGACAAGAAATCAGCTATTGTATTTTGTTTTCTTGGTCTATCCAACACAGTAATATTGAATTCTTGCAAAAGTAAGAGCCATCTTGTCACTCTGCCATTAGTAACAGGTTTGTTCATCAAATATCTAATTGCAGAATGGTCAGTATGAATAAAAGTTTCATAGCCTGTTATGTAATGTCTAAACTTATTAATCGCATGAACAACAGCTAAAAACTCTTTTTCAGTCACAGTATAGTTCAACTCTGTGGGAGTCAAATTTTTACTGGTGTAATAAATGGCATAAGGAATTAAATCTTTTTGACCCAACACAGCTCCAAGAGCTGTATCTGAAGCATCCGTAGAAATATGAAAAGGAAGTTTCCAATTTGGTCCTCTCAAGATAGGTGCTTCAGATATTCTTGTTTTCAAAGTTTCAAAAGCTGATTGACAATCAGGATCCCATTTAAATTCACAGTCTTTTGTAAGCAACTTGAAGAGTGGAGATGCTATTTAGTGAAGTTTTCTATAAATCTTCTATAGTAACCAGTAAATCCTAGAAAACTTCTAACATCTCTTTGACAATTTGGAATAGGCAACTTGGAGATGACTTCAACTTTTGATCTATCAACCTTAATCCCATCTCCCGAAATATGATGTCCTAAAACAATCCCTTCAGTAAACATCATAAAGCATTTTTCATGGCTTAATGAAAGGTTTGTTTCTTTACATCTTATGAGAACTTTTTCCAAATTTTCTAATGCCTCTTCAAATGAATTACCATAAACTGTAAAATCATCCATATAAACCTCTACACAATCATGGATTAGATCAGAAAAAATTCCTAGTACTGCTCTTTGGAATGTTGCTGGTGCATTACATAACCCAACAGGAAGCACTCGGTAGGCAAAAGTTCCCCATGGACAAGTAAATGTGGTCTTATCTTGATCTTCAGGTGCTACCTGAATTTGATTATAGCCACTAAAACCATCAAAAAATGAAAAGTACTTTTTACCTGCTAATGTATCTAATACCTGATCAATAAAAGGCAAAGGAAAGTGATCCTTCAAAGTTGCTTTGTTCAATTCTCTGTAATCAATGCATACCCTCCATTTACCATTCTTTTTAGGTACTATAACCAAAGGAGAAACCCATCGGCTATCTGAAATTGGATAAATGAAGTTTACATAGAGAAGTTTTTGGAGCTCTTCTTTCACTATCTCCCTAAGATTTGGATTCATCCTTCTTTGAGGTTGTCTGATTGGTCTACTGTTTTCCTCAATATAGATGTGATGGATGCAAGTCTTAGGATCAATACCTTTCATGTCAGTATACTCCCATGCAAATGCAATAGAATGTTTTTGCAAGATTTTGGTTAGTTCTTCTTGTTGTGACTTTTCCAAATGTTTGTTGATATTCAATGTTTTTCCTGGAAAAATCTCAATGGTAGAACTACCAAACTCTTCCATAGAGTAAAGAGACATTTGTCTTGATGATAAAGATTCTATGTCAGATTCCAACTGAAATTGTGTGGGGTCATATTCTGAAGATGTCTCAAAATTTTCTAATGTGTTCAGAATTTGACTATCCTCACTGATTTCAGAAATGGTAAAGACAGGTTGTATAGTGTCCTCATCATCAACCCATTCATTATCTCCCGCTTCTGTGATTTATTTTGCTGGAGGATACAAATTGAATTTCTTTGTCGAATTACCATTGGAAATGTACATATCCCCAGATCTACAACTAATAAAAGCATCAGCTGTGGCTAGCCAAGGTCTTCCTAAGATAAGTGGGTGTCCTCCTAGATTACTCTTGGGAGTCAAAATCATAAAATCTACTGGATATTCCCAAGAATCTAAGGAGACTGAAATATCTTCTAATACACCATCTGTTTTAATAATTGATCGATCTGCAAGTTGCAGTAAAGTAGGTGTAAAAAGAAGGTTAGGAAGTTTTAGCTGGTCCATAGTCTGTCTACTCATAATGTTGATAGCAGCCCCTAAGTCAATCAATGTGTTTGTAATTTCTATCCCATTTATATGTGTCTTGAAAATTGAACTTCCTGGATCTACATACTTCTGCATGGTGATTTTTCCCATCATAATATCTGCAATTTTTCCTACCAGGTGGATTCTTCTTGTGTCTTTTAGTTTCCTTCCTGGTCTTTTGAAACTCAACTCCTTTATTGTTTTTGCTAGAATAGGAATCTCTCGAATGGCTTGTAACAAGGAAATCTTGATACAAACATTCTTCAATTCATCTAGAAAATCATAGTTAGGCAACAAGATTTGTTTTTCCACCCCCTTGTCAATTTGTAGTCTTTCAGGAAAAGGAGGTGTAGATGAAGATGTTGGTTGCTCAACTATAGGAGTTGTGGGTGTTAACTTTTCTTTTTCTTTTTGCATGCTTGGATTTTGAAGAGATTCTTCCTCAGAACCTTTATTGATTTGAAGAGAGTCCTCCTCAGAGGTATCTTGCTTTTGAATATCTATAGAAGGTTTTTCTAAAACTCTACCTGATCTGAGTTGTACATTGTTGAGAGGAACAATCATATAGGTAGGAAATTGTTGTCCTTCTACCATGTAAGTATTCTGAGGATTCTTATTGTTAGGATTTGGCAATGGCTGAGCTGGAAGTTGATTTGTCTTTTGTTGGTATGGAAGCATGAGTTGAGGATTTGGATTTTTTTGAGAAGGTTGTTGTTGTGGAAATGGCAATGAAAGTTGTGGATTTGGATTTGGAAGTTGTGGAGCTTGTTGATTTTGAAAAGATGGAGGATATTGATAAAATTGAGAAAATCTCCCATAAGGATTTTGCATCCCTTGTACCCATGGCTGATATGTATTCTGATGTTGGGGCCAAGGTTGTTGCCAAGGATTCCAACTTGGTGGGGTTTGAAAATTCATAGGGTTGTTAAACCCTTGAGTTTGTTGTCCCTGCCAAGGTCTCCTTGCGACAAAATAGAGAGATTCTACTGAATTTGGGTCTTCTTGAAAAACAGCTTTGAGTCCAGGAATTGAAAGACAATCCTTGATCTCATGATTCTCTGAGCAAATCATACATGTTTCTACAACTTTGCATCCAAGGGACATTCCCTTAAAGCATGTTTCTTCCTACATTTCGGACAAAAGATGCCTAAAGCATCTGTTTCTGCTTTCTGCTTGTTTTGGATTTTAAGGGTGTCTAGTTGTTCACTAAGGCTCCCTAAGATATCAGTTTTGAACTCATCAAGCATGTTACCAATCTCTGTCCTACTTACTGATCCAGTTGCAGATTTGTTAGCCCTAATAAGAGAAGGATCCCTAGGCCCTTTTCCTGTTTTAGATTTTCCTCTTGAGAGATGGACACATAGTTCTGTTATATCACAAAGTGGGAGTTGAGAAATGTCTCCTTTCCCCATCATGTTTAAAATATCTATCCATTCATCTCTAATGGCTTTTAATATGAGGGCTTTCAAGGTTTCATCATCTAAGTTGTTCATCTTTGCTCTTTTCAAGTTGTATTGAAATCTTTCAAGTAAATCTTCCAAATTTTCATCTTCTTTTTGCATCATTTTGAATACCTCATCCTTGTGATTGTTGGGCATACAATAGTCCAAGTATCTATCCAAAAATGTTTGTTTCATATCATTCCAAGTCCTAATAGATTGAGTGGCTAATCCCATGAACCATTTCAAAGCAGATCCTTTCAAAGTTGAAGGAAACAGTTTGAGTTTTTGAGAATCTTCCATATAGTCATAGGTTCAGCACACAACTTCAAACTCAAACAGAAATGTTTCAGGGTCCTCACTTCGCAATCCATAAAAGTTAGGGAGGACAGATGGTGAGATATTTTTCATTGTTGCATGAGTTTCCTCATCAACTATAAGGAATCCAAACAAGTTGTCTCCTTCCCTATTTCTACCATTATTTCCTTCACCATTGTTGTCTCCATTGTTTCCTCCTCTTCTACCTCTACCTCTACCTCCATCTATTACTTCCTCTGCCATGATAGTTTCTTTAGAGTCCTTAAAGTCCTCTAGTTCTTCTACCAAAGGAGGATGAGAGAGAGTCTCTTTGTTTTCTAAATGGGATTGAGTAGATGGTATAGGAGAATCTTCTAATTCAGCTGCTCCTTGAGTTCCAAAAATCTTAAGGCTAGGGGTAGATGGTGGTGAATCTGGTCTATGCCTTGAAGAAGATGGAGTTGTGAAAATCGAACTCTTGGCTTTAGCTATAAACCTTCCCCTAGAATCTCTTGCTCTATGCATGCCATTTTTTTATTTTTTAAAAAGTTGGGCTAATAATTCTCTTTCTGATCTTCCAGATCACACTAGGTGCAAGAAGAGAGCATACTTAAGAAATTACTAAACCAATAACTCTCTTTTCTGATCCTCCAGATCACACTAGGTGCAAGAGGAGAACATACTTCAAGAAGTTATCAAGTTTTCCCTTCTTTTATGATTTTATGTTTTTTTTTTAAGAAATTGGCTACCTAGTTACACTTCCCCGGCAACGGCGCCAAAATGTTTGGTCAATTTAGTGTGTCCTAAATTGCTGCATTTAATTTGTCAATCCGGGATTCGTAAGCTGATGAAGTGCGGCGCACTATATGTGCAAGATAACCTATCTCTTAACTTTTTGTCGTTTTTGGTTTTCTAAGATGAAATGGAAATTCTAAAATGAAAACAAGTGTGGTTATGTTTTTTCAAGGAAATGATATCCTCTATAATGATTTACCAACTTGAAACTTAAAAAGGAATTCGAAAATTACAATGACAAAACTTGAAAGGAAATGAAAATATGCTGCTGAAATGAAAAGGTGTTGCTAGTCTAATAAATCAAAACAGTGAACTAGTGAGCATGAAACCAAACTATTCTTGCTGCTGTCTAAACACAAAATAAATTATGCTGAAAGAAATCCAAAAGTTGCAATAAATTAAATCTAAATCAATTTACATCAACTTGTCTTCTGATCCCTCATCATTAGTCCAGCTATGATTTTCGGAAGTAACCATAAACAACTTGAGTAACTGATATATAACTTGCAGAAAGTAAACTAATATCAAATCATACATTCATAATTCAATCCCTCACCATCAGTCCAGCTGTGGCTTTCGGAGGTAACTGAAGATGTCATGCACAATTTAATATATCTAAATTTGTAGAAATGAAACTAATACCAAACTACACATTTCATAATACAATCCCTCACCATCAGTCCAGCTGTGGCTTTCGGAGGCAACTGAAGATGTTATGAGCAGTTTAATATATCTAAATTGCAGAAAGGAAACTAATATCAAACTACACATTTCATAATACAATCCCTCACCATCAGTCCAGCTGTGGCTTTTGGAGGCAACTAAAGATGTTATGAGCAGTTTAATATATCTAAATTTGCAGAAAGGAAACTAATACTAAACTATACATTTCATAATACAATCCCTCACCATCAGTCCAGCTGTGGCTTTCGGAGGCAACTGAAGATGTTATGAGCAGTTTAATATATCTAAATTTAACTACTGAAGCAAATGAGAAAAACTGAATTAAACAAAGCAGTACTGAAATTAAACAGAAACTAAGAAAAACAAATTAGCAACAGAACAATGTTAATTCCATGTCATTAGTCAAAAAGCTATGAAAATGCTCGGGCTGCCTATCTATAACCTGAAACAAGAACACTGATCAGTGATTAACAACATAAAACATGAAAGACAGAAGTGAAATGGAAAGCATGAAAGTTTATAAACAGAAATGAAGCATATGTATCATGAAAAATGCAGTGTATAAACATGTGAATGGATTATGGCACAATGAGCTTTAAGGAAATGAAATAAGAACTATACACTAATGCACAAAACCTTAGCTGAGCAGGGGCCCTCTACACCAGCCTTGGCAACGATCTTCAAGTACGAATTAAGTTGGAAAACAAAGTCTTCTTATATTAAAAATGCAGTCATAACAGTATGGTAGTATTACGGCTCAAAGGCAGCGTAATTACATTACAGAGCAGACTTAATAAAATTAACAGAGACTAATCGGGACTAACTCTATATGCGTATGCAAATGCGTTATATATAACAAAAGAAATATAACTGTCTCCTAAAGTTTATGCTGGTGTAGAACACGTAGACCATTACGTCCACGGATCTAGGATCATGGTCGTGTTGGAAAATAAATCTATGAGAAGTGGATGCTTGAATTCGACTATGGAGCCATGTACAGATGTCGACTTGTCCTCTGCAAGCTCAGAAACGGCCATATGAACCTTTACGTGACACGGAACAGAGTCCTGTCACCGTAAGACTCTATGGTTGACTTCCATGTGGACGCCTTTGACCGCGGCTTCTTTAGATGAGTTTGCTCGAACCAATAGGACATGAACCATGTCCACATCATTTCTGACTTGCCCATGTGGCTCGTTTTTCCTATAGACACCTGTAACATAGAGTTTCACAAAATGGCTGCGGAAAGTTGCAGCAGCTACGGAAAGTGGCAAGATTCCACAGCTAAATGAACAAAATCATTCCTGACTTGCCCATGTGGCTCGTTTTCCCTGTAGACACCTGTAACATAGAGTTTCACAAAATAGCTGCGGAAAGTTGCAGCAACTGCGGAAAGTGGCAAGATTCCGCAACTAAATGAACAAAATCTAAATCAAACAGCAGACACAAAAATATAGTTAAAAACCATGTTAGATGCTCTTTTGCAATTAACATACAATGATATTGACAACTTGGGAGGTTCAGGTGAGTGAAAAAGGTATAGAATAGTGTATGGAAAAGATGCAGAATTGAGACCTGGGCCGCCTCCCCTCATCCTTTTTCTCATAGTAGGTTTCCCACCAATCCTTGACATTGGGGGCGGATTTGAGGAGTGCAAAAATGATCTTCTCCCAATCGAAAAATTCATGAACCGAGAAATATCCTTCTAATAGGTTCAACCATCTATCTATGGCCTCTGCATATATTTGTCCATGAAATATGGGAATGTCAAATTTTACTTCTATCTTAAAAGGAGTTGTGCCTCTAGAGTAGTTGTTGGATGCAAATACACCACAAGTGGGTAGTCATTGAAGGATCTGGGAAAATTTATCCATCTTCGCGTTCCTTTGTTTTTCAAGGGCCTCCTCAAGAAATATTTTGATAGGATCTCTTACTCCCTCATCTTTATTTTCATCCCCATGGGTAGCCGTCAGGGTTTGTGAGGCTGATCTTGCAAAATTTCAAACAGATCGAGCCTTAACTCCTTATACCTCGACCTTGTTGGGGACATGCAAAGAAGGATCAAGAAAGAGCAGACTTCTCTGATGGCACTCATCTGAATTTATGAGGGAACGCAATAGAATACACATATAACCATAGATACAAAGATGTAGCAGAAATAACACTTTATTTCATTAATATCAAAGAACTAAATTTTTTTTACCAACAAAATGGAAATGAACTAGCTAGGGCATTGGTAGCTTATCTCTGAGAAGAGATGTGGCAGCTACAAGCCTCTGAACTATGTTACAATGAGGCTCGAGGGCCTATATATTTTTTAGAAACAACATAAAATCCTAAACATCCAAAAAACGTCGTTTAGGGCCTCAAAAGGACTCTGGAAGTTCATGACTCAAAAATTTTCTAAAAATAGTAAACTGTGCTACAATTAAGGAAACTAAAAAAACTGAAAGAAACAATGGTGGGGCCCCAAGTGAAATAGGTGGGTGGCCACCAATATCCACCTGGATCATTATTATTAAATTAATTTTTTGCATTTTCATACCTTTGAATCGATGCTACTAATCCTTGGTTGTTCCTTTTTCTTCTTGGTCTTCAGGTGTCTTCACCAGTGGATCACCTTAATTCTTAAATTGGTTCAGTCAAAAAGGTTCTTGTTAAACATTACCTACAAAAATATATTAGAGCTATAGAATCTCAGTCAATTTGTAGCTATCTTTATTCTTATAACAAGACTAAAGGGAAGCAAAGAAAATGGAATTTTTAGAATAGGTAAAGAGAAAATTTAAGTTGCCAAAAGAAAATTATTGGTTTTCACCTTAGATTTTATGTATAAACATACCAAAAAAATTTTGTTTTCATGTTTTTTTTTTCTAAATTAGTCTAAATTATATTACTGTAACAAAATAGTACATGGAGGCACCGGCCTCTATAGTGCTAGCCTGAGTTTATGGCATAATTCAACAGAAAAAACATGAAATTGAATGCCCATGTGAGGGAAACCAGTCGAGTCCAAAAATTAGTTGCTGCCCTCACAGGGGAAACTAGTCTATTATACCAGAGAGAAGCAGTTTTTGAAATAACATCCAAACTAACAACATTACATAAAAACACAAAAGTAGACCCATAGGATTGGGAGCCGAGAACCAAAAATCTGATTAAAATATACATGCTAGGTGTCATGAGAAGAAGGTGGAGGTTCTTTGACTATTAGGCACATATAAGCTTCGATTTCATCCTCCGTATCCTGCTTGTCATAGGTTTTTTCCTCCTCGTTCTTTCCTGTGTTGAGGCGGCCGATTTTGGTGTTGTCATGTTCATCGCTTCTTCCATTATTCGGAGTTTTGCCTCAAATAGTGCCAAGACTACCTTTTTTGTGAGCCAAAAATTTCGTCTTCTTCACAATGTGGGTGAATCCTTCAGCGCTGGGACGCTCCTTTGTAAATGCCACAGTGATGGTCACAGTAATACATGGACGGTTAAGGGAACAATGGAAGCGAAATTGGGCTGATTGAAAGGGTTGCTAGGGAGAGGTTAAGTTAGCCTGCAACTGGGGGGTAACATCGTCAGACTCAGTCAGTCGAGCGCTCACTGTGTGAGCCCACCCACAACCACTGCGCATAGCCAGGTAGCAACTAGGGCATTGAAAATACGAGTGGGAGGTCAAGTAAGAGAGAGATGAGGGTGAAGACGGTCGGGTAGCAATTTTGCCTCTACTACTACCTCTGCGGTAGCACATCCTCTGGCGTAAACGGGGCATATTCACCCTATCTAAGATGGAATGACTAAGTGCTACAGACTCAGAGAAAAGGTGTGAAATGGGGCCAGAGAACTGAGTAACCAGAGGCTAATAGCATAGACTCGAGGGGTGCTCAGTGTGGGTAGAGGACTCATTTAACCAGCAGCTCAGAACGCAGGCTGCAGAGCACACTCTGTGAAAAATGGACGCCAGCCACTAGCTCTATGCAGCATAGTAACTGGAAACATCTCCCTGTTGTCGTGTGCGATCTCGGCTCCACGACATTAGGGCAACAATTGTAACTCAAAGGAATTAGAGCAGAAGGAAAACTTCCGGAGGAAGCCATAATGAGGATCCAAAGCATAACAATGAAACATCGACCAACAAGCTGCATTAAGTTGCATTTAAGAGTGGTGGTTACTCGATTAAGTGCAGGTGTGATGGGAATGTGGGTGGCCATGTGGCCAAGCCACTTGCCAGTCCACAAACAAACCATCGTACCCCTGCCATTAAACACTCCCATCCAAGAGTTCTTCATCGTTGTGCACCAGATGAGTGGATTCCTATAGATGAGAGATATCATTTAATATGTTGAGAGATCCTGAGTGTAGAATTTGATCACTATTTGTTAGACATCAGTATTTTTCACTTGTTGGTGATGAATAGTTGTAACAACGAAGTTTTCTAGCAGCTGATCTAAAAATGTGTTAAATTTGCCAGCTGGAAAACACCCATAAAATTTTTTTTTGCCCTCTTACCTTTTTCAGCCAACCCATGATGACATGAAACCTCATTATCAAATCCTACCTAGCCTCATCCATACTATTCTGCCCATCAGCTCTAAAGAAACAATCCAAATCTGTCCAAAAAGTCTCCCCTAAGTTAGGAAGTGGCGCTTTAGGCATTTCTCCCTTGTAAAACTATCCTAAAGCCAAAGAACCTCCATCTGCTATAGACCAGTCATAACAGACCTTCCCATTCTACAAATAAAGTTGGTTACATCCCTAGGTCACGCCACTAATACACCCTCAAGTCTCAGCTTTACATGCACCATAAGTCAAACTGATCCTAGGTGTTTTTATAGTGTTTTAATGGATCTTTCAAGTACAGAGGAATACCAGCATCCCAGAAGACAATACTTGGCTCCACATGAGAAGACAGTTGCTTCTCAATGTGATATTGAGCCTGGGATGCAGCCACAAAGCAGAGAGTTTTTCATTAAGCTCTCGCGATCACAGTCAAAGCCTGAAAAGACAGTGAAAGGAAAAATAAAACTGTCAAAGGACTGATGAAATGACATGACTGAAAAACCTCCTTCATCTATAAGTAGAGGGTTGAAAGAATAAAAGTGCCTCCTTCATCTACAAGCAGAGGGAAAATGGACAAAGCCTATTTTTAATCTTTTCATTAACTGTAAGGACAAACTTAGGATACAGTGAGACAGAAACTAAGGTTTTATGAAGTAAAATGATGATTAAAGGCAGAGGCAAAGCAATGGGCTTTAAAAATGATTTTCATAAGTTCACTATTATTGAGTTACAATGTGAAGCTAATAGGTTCATCACCAATGAAGAAATATTATTAAACTGATGACCGAAGGAGTCAAACGGGTCTTGGTCTCAAAGTAACCTCTGCCATCATGTTCAAAATGAAACCAGGCATTTGTCAAAGAAGGCCTCCTTCATAAGAAAAGTAAAGGAGCTCATCATGGTTTGAGGATGAAAAGAAATCATGGCATAAGGCAAAAATTCTAAAGGGACTGCTCTCAAAAAGAGGTAAAATAAATGAAAGCCCGGGCTTCTTGCAGACCTCCTTCACAGAAGAACTAAAGGGCAGCTCTCCCTTGTTCAATTTTCAAATCTAGAACATCATCCCCTGTCTTATCTCATCAAAAATGAAAATTGGATCATTTTGTAAATCTGAGGATAAGTTGGTGGTTTTGGGGTTGGAGACCTTTTGTAAATAGGATTTTCACTTACAAGTTCCAACAATTTTTTTACCCATAGTCAAATGAGAAGTAGTAAAATTTCTAATTCCAAAAGAGGTTGCTCTACTTCAAGAGTGGTCAGGCTTATAAAGGAAATGATCATTTGCCACCATGTCTTTGTTTAAACAAAAGGTAGTCTCATTTGTGTTTTGAAAAGGTATGAGCTTCATGTTTTGGTTTTAACCCAAAGGCCTTTTCAAACTTTTTCGAAACCTTCATCAAACACTTCATAGGGTTTTTTATTCTCTTTTCAATTACAAGGTTAATTTGACCATTGCAAGCTCTTTTAAATTTCTCCACACACAAAGCAAACTCCCCATTGCTGGTCAACTAGGTCGAGGAAAGAGTTTTTGAGCAAATCCACCAAGTTTTCAGGCTTGAAGACCGTGCGGCGCACCTGTAGAGTTGCGCGGCACGTTCAGGCAAAGATTTTACAAAGGAATACACAGCCGCGTGGCGCGCCTGTAGGCACTAGTCATGTCGGCCCGACAAGTGACCCGACAATTTGTTTTGCGACGCGCTCTCTCATTTTAAACGTGCCGCACATATTTTAAGCCATCAAAACACCTCCAATATTTTTCAAAGCTACTCAAACCCTCAGCCAAAGCTTTCCATCGAAGTCTCGAGGTATTCCAGGTGCCTTCTTGGTATTTTCAAATTTCTAAAAGGTGTTAAATGCTGTGTTTTTTTCAAAAGACTAAATGTTGGTGAAAAGGGGAAAGTCTTGGTAGGAATTTCAAAGTGATTTTATTAGAATATATTGACAAAGTCTGTCACAGTGGAAAATGGTGGGTTCCTATTGATGTTTAAAAACCTCTAAACTGCCCTCAAAACAGTATTGAAAGGTGTAAGACAGTGTCCAAAGGGGGAAACACAGTATTTGGAAAATTAAAACAGTAGGCCTAATTTCATGAACAGTGATCACTGTATAAGTGTTTTTGTTATTTCAAAAGTCATCTCTGTGGGGTAAAAAAAAAAGGGCAAAAAAACCATTGTTGCCTCCTTTGTTCTATAAAGCAGACTTTAGTGAGTGGAGCTACCATTGCATTTGGAGGTGTTTGTCAAAATTTGTATGAGAAAACAGTGAAGACAAGGAGGGTGTTTTGATTGTGAGGAAATTTTTCTTTTATCTGCTACAAGGTTGTCTTACTGTCACCAAAAAATCAAGAGCCCTGTGACCTTGTCCACACATAGAAAATCACTTTTACTATTTATGCTTTTTGTTTGATTGTGTGCTTATCATTAAAACTGTTTGCTAAGTGGCATACAAAGGAAAAACAGTGTTTTGGAAAGAGCAGAGAATTTAGTGTTAAAAGGTCATCTCGCACAACATCTGAAACCAATTTTTCCTTATCAAACAGTGATTGATAGGTGAGACAGATTTGTGTTTGAAAAGACATTTCAAAAAACCTTTTGAAGCAGTTTGATTTTGCAGAGAGCATCTATAACAAGATGCCTCCTAGGCAGGATAGTAGGAGTGGATTGCATAAGAGATATGAACCTATTTCCACTGAAGAAGTGAATGCACACCCATCAGTCTTGTTCAATTTCCATGAGGTCTCGTGTTTATATTTTTTCCAAAGGGTGCAAGAGGTGAAGAGTTTTTCTCCTTTGACACACCTTTGCGCTTTGAGGTTTCGAGATAAGAATTTCCAATTGGTAGGCCTTGACTTCAAGTTCTCCCCAAGATCCATCTCCAAAGCCACTAAAATTCCCTATATTGGCGAGAAATGGTTTAAGCAAAGCCATTTGGACTCAGATGATTACAAACCCTTCTTAAAGCCTGAGCAAAGAGAATCATGTCCTTCTATTTTCCCTTTCTCATATCTTTTAGCCAGCTACACCCCTCTCATGAATATTATCATTAAGTACTTCACTTGTGAGGGAAGATTCTCCCGAATTTATGCATATCACATTCGACTGCTCATGCATTTCACTAGAGCCAAATTTCTAAACCTTCCTTTCTTCTTACACAAGAGCATTGAGAAAATGGCCTCCACTATCTAGAAGAAGCCTCCTTCACAGAAAATAGCCTGTCTCTTCCATCACTCTCTCATCAAAATCATCATTCTTCATCATCTTGAAAAAAGAGAGGTCGGTTGGGATGTTTTCATCACTCATCCGGATTTATCCACTGTCTCTCTAGTCCATACATCCCCTACATCTCCTACTCATCGTCCCTCACCTTCTTCTAGCAGACCTATTCCTAAAAAACTCAATTTTACTATAGAACAAGCCAAGGAACATGAAGAAGAAGAAGAAAGTGACCAGCAAGAGGAAGCAGGACATGAGCAGGAGGAAGAAAGTGCTGAACAGCAGCATGACAGTGATGAGGGTGAGCAACAGTAGACTCATGATGAGGCTGAACAGTAGCCTTATGATGACACACAGCAACATCAAAGTGGTGATGAACAGCAGCAAGGGAAAGAGGAAGAAAGTGTTGAACAACTGCATGACAGTGAGGGTGAGACACAGCAGCAACATGATAGTGATGAGCAAGGGCAACCTCAATAATAACAACAAACTCAAAAGGATGACAAGCAAGGTGACAAAGGTACAGGGGCCATGCCCTCTTCTCCTAAAAAGGCCAAGCCCCGGACAAAAAAGAAGAGAGTGCCTAATGTTGTCACTTCAAATGTGACAAGGGCCCTCCGAAGTAAAGGAAAATTGCCAAAGAAGCCCATGATGATTTTCCTAGGAGGAAGAGCACTAGAACAACCACCCAAAGCAAAGGGAAGGGCAAGGTAGAAGGAAGTCATGAACAGGAGAGTGCCTTCAGCATCATCCAAGTCCAAAGAGATGATAGTGATAATGAGGCCTGAATTCTAGAAAACCTATTAATCCATAGAGAAGGCCAAATTGATGCATTAAAGGATGATCTTCATAGGGCAAGGAATTTCAATCAATTTCTACAAATCCAAAATAGGCAAATGAGTGTATGTATCGCTGTTTATGAGACACGGGTGACTAAGTACAAGAAGGAGGCCTCCAAAGCCCAAGCAAGTTTGGAAGAACTCATGGGTGAGTTTGATGAAAGTGAAGGCGAAGATCAGCCTAGGAGAAAGATGCCTAGAACCATGGGGCTTAAAAAGGCCCTTGAGAAGCAAAAAGAATAGGAAAATGCCCTTCTCCAATCTACCCCTCTCACTGCATTGTTTGAGCAGGAGCTAGAGAACAATAAGGAGGCATGGCTTGAGAGAGTAAATGACCACTTGGAAAGAAAATTGGAGAAGGTAAACAGGGATTTAGACCTTCAAAGGAGAATGACAAGGCATTACAAAAAGTTAAATCAGTTTTCCCAGCGCAAGTTGAAGGTTGCTCAAGAAAAGCTCAAGGAGGCTAGAGGGAAGCGCCCGGCACGGAAAGTGAGGAAAGACATATCAAGACTTCAGATTTTTTCCTCTGCTTCAAAAAATGTTGCTGAGAACCCTTGAGGGTCATGCTCACCAATTTTGGGCGTTTTTCGACATATTTTGGTTTTTTGGCATTTTTGGGTTTTTGGTCAAAACTCATGGGTTTCGCCATTTCAGTTTGGGGGATCAAAAAAAGAGGAGAATGGTATCATTGGATGCCATAATTTCAGGAGCACACACTCAGCAATTTTTAGGACATTTAAAGATCATTTTTTCCCCCGAAATGGCGAAAATTGCCCGCTTTTTCTACACTCTGCCCGGTCTATCAGCAAGCCTTATTTTTTGGTTTTTTACACGCAGACCTGTTTTTGGAGGACTTCTAGGAATCATATTGGGAAAATTTTAGTTGCTCCAGAAATTAGACACTCAAATATTTCCAATGAGTTATCATGAGCCTCGTTTTGACATCAAGAAGGTTTCCAAAGGTTGTCGTCAAGTCAGGGGACCCTTTGCTGATATAATTTTTGAGTATTTTTGTAAAAATTGAACCTTTAAAAACTTCTTTTTCCTCGTGTGCGTTTAGCTATTTTTGCACATGAGAAGTTATGAAAAGTCAATTTATTTCCCTCTTTTAGCATTTTTTAGATATTTTATGAGATATTTTTTGCCTTGTGCTTCGCAAAGCCTCAACGACAAGTTTAGATATTTTGGATAGGCCAATGAGAGTGCAAATTGAACTAAGAGGTTTTCCTCACTTGAGCCTATATATTCCAAAGGCTTTGATTGTAAACAAGGCTGAAATTGATGATAGAAGCAATATATGGTCATATAAGCTTTGGAATAAATACTTGTCTCATGCTCTTGGATAGTCTCTTGGATGTTCTTGGATGATGAAAGAGGATTGTTGTTGGATTCCATGACTTGGTAGAATGGTATAGTTTCTCTTTCTTTGTTTTGTTTTCTAGTTTTCATTCATGAATCCATGTTTCTTGCTTGCTATAGACCAGTAGAGAAAAAAATTGAGACATGCCCTTGGAGGCACCTCAAATTTCCTGTTTCTTCATAGCTTCCATGTTTTCTTCATCCTTAGTCACATTAAAGAATTATTGATTGCTCTTTAATAAATTAAGGATATTGTTGCTTATTTCATTCATGGTTTTATGCATGCTAAGTATGATTTACGGTATGCCCTGCTTACTCATGGCTAACCATAGCTCCATCCATGAAATTTCTATTTGAATGATTAGATTGTCATTTGTTGAACCAAGGAGGTCTTGTTCCGATCTTGCCCTTTTCCTAAGACTATGAAATATTGTTTTCAAAGTGCCCAATAACTTGAAGTACTGTGTTTAGGCATTCCGGCATAGTGATTTGAGTTGTTTGTCTGTCTTGAGTGCTTTTCCCCAAAGTCTGATAGCCATTTCCCAAATTTAGAGTGTAGAGGCAATAATTCTATTGCCTCCCCCGTCTTCTATTCATTAACTTCAAAGTCTACAAGGAAAAGATAATTTTCTTCGAAGATTTATCGTAAATTATGCTGAAGTTACCAAAGGATTTATGAGATTGTTGAAAAAGGGAGTCCCATTCTTTTTGGATGACCTCGCTCAGCGCTCATTCGATGCTTTGAAAAAAGCATTGACCTCTGTTCCTATATTGAGTCCACCTGATTGTAGCAGGGATTTCCTTTTGTATCTTGCAGCAGCAGAATCCACCATTGGTATGGTTCTGGTTCAGGAGGACGATGATCCTGCAGAGCATGTTATATACTACCTTAGTCGAGGCTTGGTAGGACCTAAACTCCGATATACTCCGATAGAGACGCTGGCTTTAGTAGCTGTTCATGTTGTACAACAACTCAGACATTATATTCTTCTACGAAAAACTTATGTTTTGGTAGCAGTCAATCCATTTTAGTTTGTTCTCAGTAGACAAGTGATTGGGGGCAAATACAATAGATGGATTGTGATTTTACAGGAATTTTATCTTGATTTTATGTCTGCCAAGTCCAAGAAATCATTGGTTTTCGTGGAATTAATCTATGAGTTGCCCTATGGAGAAGAGATCGTTTATGATGAATCCTTCCCAGATGAACATTTGTTTCTCATCTCTGCACAGGATCCTTAGTATGGGGATATCATTGTGTATCTTCAGACTGTGAAGTTTCCCTCTACTTTTTCGATAGATGAGCACCGTAAATTGCGTCACTTGGCTAAAAATTACTTAATTATTGGTGATGCTTTATACCGTCGAGGGGTTGATTCAATCCTGAGACGTTTCTTAACTCTCGAAGAAGCTGAGGCTGTGCTGAATGATTGCCACAGTGGAGCTTGTGGTGGTCATTTATCTGGGCTTGCTACAACCCAAAAAATCTTGCGTGCTGGGTACTTTTGGCCCTCGATTTTCAAAGATTGTGTGGAGTCGGTCAAAAAGTGTCATCCGTGTCAAGTTTATACTCGAAAAATGCGCGCTCATCTAGCTCCACTTTTTCCAGTCATTATTGGCAGTCCCTTTACAAAGTGGGGTATTGATTATACTACTTGTAACCTGCCTTCGGCTAAAGGTCACAAGTACATTATTGTAGCAGTAGACTACTTTACGAAGTGGGTCGAGGCTATGCCTACTTTTGGGAATGATGGTGAGACAGCAACTATTTTTCTTTTCAACCAAGTTATTGCTCATTTTGGTATTCCTAGAGAGATTGTCACTGATCATGGCAGTCATTTTCAGAATAGCATGATGGCTGAGTTGGCTCTAAAATTAGGTTTCCGGCAGGAGCATTCATCTCCGTATTATCCTCAGGCCAATGGGCAAGTGGAAGCCGTGAATAAATCCTTGAAGACCATTCTTCAAAGGACGATTAATAAAGCTCGATCCAATTGGCATATCATGCTATATCCTGCACTTTGGGCATACAGGACATCAGTAAAAACTGCAACTGGCTTTACTCCGTTTCAACTAGTTTACGGGCTGGAATCCGCATTTCCCATTGAATGTGAGATTCCTTCTCTTAAGTTAGTCGTTGAGCTTCTTCCTGACACTTCTAGTCTTGAAGAACGTCTCCTTCATCTGGAACATCTTGATGAGCAGCGTCGGGATGCCGCCATGATGAATGAGGCGCATAAGAAACAAGTCAAAGTTCAGTACGATAAGGCGGTCAAACCTAGGGTTTTCTCGGAAGGTGACCTCGTTTTGGTCTATGCCCAAGAGAAGGATGCCCTGGGCGCAGGAAAGTTTAAATCTATGTGGTATGGCCCCTTCATTGTTAAAAAAGTCCTTAAAAAAGGAGCGTATGCCTTGGTTGATTTTGAAGGAAATGAGTTGGCGGAGCCCAGAAATGGGCTCTATTTGAAAAGGTATTATGCCTAGGCTTCGGCCTGGCATTTTGCTTTTGTATATAGTTAGTTTTGTTTTGTACATATATGGTTTTTTGGTCTTTGATGTGATGGTGATGTTTTTTATCTGCTTTGGCAGGTTGTGTCGAATGTCATGAGTCATTATGGTTTCGTCGATGGTGCTAGTAGACACACCCAGAACTTGGCTTCTGCGGCTTGGGTGCTTCATTATCCATCCGGTCAGCTGTTAGTATCAAGAGGAGTCTGCATTGGTCCTGCTTCCAATAATGTAGCAGAGTACACTGCAGTTATTTATCTACTCTCAGAGGCCATATCTTTGGGTGTTGATTCATTGGTAGTTTTCTTGGACTCCCAGCTGGTGGTGTCACAGTTAAACAATACTTATCGAGTTCGAGATCCATTCTTACTCCGGTTGTTTTTGAGGGTACGTTTGTTACAACGATCATTTTAGTTTTTAACATTCATTCATATTCCTTGTACAGACAATTGGATGGCAGACTCATTAGCTAATCAAGCAATTGATTGGCATATTAATCATTCAATACATTAAATTTAATCATCAAAAACATCATGCATTTTTTATACATTTGTCACATCGCATCATAAACCGCTGTATATATATATGATCAAAGTGTTCAAAAACTATACAAAATTTTTGATCCATATGTCATGCAAAATCAGGGCTTATTCCTGATCATTTTTAGTATAAAAAATATACAATCATCCAGTAATCATGCGATCTACTCCTGTGGCCCCTGCCCAATATTTGTGTTCTTATAGAAAACGATGGCAGTAGCAACACGGCAGAATAATCGCACCCAGTCACGTGGTACTCCCACTACCCGTCTCTGGATAGCCTCAGGTAAATCTTCCACAGCAGCCATAGGCACTTGGCGAGTCAAACCCTCCAAGTTCCTATGAATAACATGGAGGGTCTTGCCTGGGTCTTCAATATCTGCCTCGCCTCTGCAGCGCTTTTGCCGTGGGTAGCCCTCAGGACGGACTGGTCCAGTATCTGTATCATGGTCATCATAATTTTGTAGGTCATTTTGAATCCAATCAAAAAACATGTTTTGTTTTCACATTTTTTCACATATATTGAAAAAATCATCAAAAAATCATATAATTAAAAAATTGCAATCTCACCAATTGCGCCCCATGCTGCGCCAGGTGGAAGGACGAGGTCTGGATCACCGCGGAAATCCATCCCGGCATAGGGGTAGTCCTCCACTGCGATGACTTGTTCCTCCCACCATTGGAAGAACTCATCGTCCCAGGTGGTTCGGGGAACTTCACTTCCCCCCAGTCTCTTCATCATATCAGTCCATCGGGAAATTCTTGGATCTCTTCGGCTATTGATGGAGGAGATCACTTTGGGTCGAAGCCCGAGAATATTCTCAAAGAAGAATGTCATCAAAATGGTTCCATACCCAAAATTATTTGTTTTAGCTTTCCAGATGGAGGTCAGTTGTTTCTTCATGTTGATTAACAGAGCTGTACACCAATCATACAGGTGAACTAGGCATTCCACAACTATGCTCATCTGGGTCCTGGATGCCTGATGCAAGGAACTAGATCCTGCTACCCTGCCAATGGTAAACAGGAGAATATTCATGTGCATATCTCTCAAATATTTATAGCAATTTGAGTCCCTAATTTTTTGGACTCCTCTACACAGTAGACGTGGACATAGTCATCCACCGTAAGCCCTCCCAAAGGCTTGTCGTGCAAATCTACTGGGTCTCCCCTCCGTGAGAGTCCAGTAATGAAATAAATGTCTTCCACCTCTATGTGTATAGGCATTTGGTCTATCATGAAGCAATCTTCCTCCGGTTCCCAGTAATTTACCAGCATTTCAAGCAACCGGATGTTACTTTTCATGTTTGGCGTTTTGAAGAATTTTAGCAATCCGCAATTTCGGAGGATGTCGAGCGATTGTTGATCTTGCATCACTTCATTATCAATTGCACTATGCTCATGTTCCCTCCAAGTGATGGTCATCCTGAAAAAATTCATTTATTTGTTCATTAGATGCATTTTTTTTACATTACGGACTGCGCATACGTGACTTCCCTTGCAGACAGTCACGTATCATACACAGGTTCATCCACACGAACTTACGTATGCGCAGAGCCCTAAATAAATAAAAAAATGTTTTTTACGGTGAAATTTCCAAATTTTAACTCTATTAATGGACAAAATTGATAATAATGATGGATTAAGAGCTTACCTTACTAATCCAGTGAAGTTTGACCACTGATTGCTCATGTTTTGACGAAAGAGGGTTTTTCTCCAGAGCTCTTTTTCCCAACTCAACAAGTAACAATGAACCAAATATGAGGTAACATGTGTATTTATGCCCAGAAATTGAAAAATTTTGCAAAAATTTGTTATGCCTATTTTTTCAATCTATCTTAAGCTGCATAACCCGGATGCTTGTAAGTGTCAATATTGGTATATTTTCAGGTACATTTTGATAAAGTTGAGATTTTTCCGATTTTTTTTTATCCATGACTGCTGACCTGTCATGGCAGGTATATGATCTTCACTAGCATATAGGTTAGGAAATCCATTTTCCGTTGCATTTTGCATACTAGCCTCCATTCTGATCACTTTCCATAGGGTCAATCCCATCAAGGCATGAGTATTTCACCCATTTCACTCGTCGATTATTTAATCATGACTTGGTGGTAGAGCCTTCCTTTACATGGGCTTCCTAGTTAGTTCCTCGCTAGCACTTGTTTCCCATGCTGCGTTTCATGTAGGCTTGGGAGTCCTCTTTAGTCCCGCCATGACTTATGTGTTGAAGTCTCATTCTTCTTCTTCTTCACTATCATGTTTTTCTGGCTATTACCCTAGGGGCTCCCTGGTGTCGTTGTGTTGTATTACTGCATTGCATATTGACTACTTGTTTATCCTGGCCTTCAGCCGGCTTCATTTGGACTCAATGTTTAAGCCATATTTTAACCTTGAATTTCTACACAAGTTAACCATTGCATGCACTTAGCTATCGCGACTTGACACCCTTATTACCCGTGGATGGAACATTCCTTTGAGTATCGATTACCAGTTTCCCCCACCTTGCATTGAGCATAGGATCGTTCCTATCCCAGGAAATAGTGCATCTGTTTCCTGATACTCGTTCTTTCCATTGTATTATAGCATTATTTTATTCTTTTTCAGGCTTATTATATGAAAACGACAACAACAACAAAAAAAAATATGACAAAAAGAGCAGGAACGGGATGTTACTTCATAATTTGATGGCAGTACAGTATTTTTTTGTCGCCCTTGAACAAAGCACATACCGTTATATATTTCCTTCATTTGGGATGGTTTTAGTTTTGACCTAGGTATAGTTGTTACCTTGTTTCACTGGTCAGTCCTCCTCCAGTTGGTTATCTCTTCCAATCATATGGAGAGTTTGTTTTTGCCTCTTGCATAACAGACTTATACAGTGTCATTATTTACTTCCATGGTCATCACAAGTCATGATTTTGTTCAAGGGAAGTTCAACCAGAGTCCGCCATTCCGTGGTGTCTCTTGACTTATTATTCAGTCGGCCTTCCTGGTATTTTCAGTATCTTGTTCTATCACATCAGATGTTTGTTCTTTGCTCGTGCTGGTTTGAGAAGGTCTCCATTGACTTCTTGCTAGTGGGTTTGTCTCTTATCGACTACGACATATTGCTCTGAGAGTAAACCTAGAGCTGCACCCTGGCCCTATTTCCATCATTGATAGGTGACCTTGTGCTCAGCATTTGATCATCATTATGGGTCTTTGACTGAGTGGTTTCCCCTGTGTTCGACGTCAGCATACATTATCACACTTGGGATTCATGCAATACCTTGATTTCCATTTGACCCTATCGGTGGATTTCTCGCCTCTGTGTCAGCTTTCATTATTGGTTGGTTCAGAGGGTTTCTTCCGTGCACTAGCTTCATCTTGTGCATGTCGGAAACATACTTCGGTTTTGGTTCCGTCACTCTACTTCATCCGATTCCTTCCAAATCTTGGCCTGCGGGTTACACTCGCGCTGGACTGATGTGGGATGCCTTAATGCCTTCCTTCCAGCAGATCTTTTCCCATCGACTCTGACTCATTGCTCTGGGAATAAGGTCTAGAGTCTTTTGTCAGTACCTTAGGGTTTGCAGTCATCAGTGGTAGACTCTTAGCTATCGACAGTGTGGATTCATCATTGCCTCCTGATTGGTAGATTCTTCCAAGTGTTCGACTTCAACTCATTCATTCACACTTGTTAGATTGTACTGGGGCACCTTGACACTCATTTTCATTATTGGTGGGTTGTCTCACATTTGTTAATGGTATACATTATTATCCGGTAATCAAACGATTTCTCACATGGTCGACTTCAGCTCATTTATTCCCATTGTGTAGAATTGTGCCATAGAGATTAGTGAAGACCTCGGGTTGCATCAACATCTTTCGATTCACTTTTGATAGTCCATTCAGTTTCTGCCTGTGATGTCATCCACCCTTATATGTTACAGTGTCAGTGCAGTAGCATCCTATATGTTTGCTCCCGAGTTGCATGTTTGTACCATGTGTTCCACCCCTTATGATTTGGTACCTGGAGATTCAATTAATTTTGTGATTAGACATCCATTTTCAGCATTATTGATCTGTTTGACATATGTGATACTTGGACATTGATTCCGACTTGTACTTCCGGGCCGTGCTCAGATGATTCATTATGTACTTTCAGTTCAGCTATACTTGTATACATTCTAGATCTATTCTGTACCTTATATATGCATATATTTTTTGACTGAGCATGGGTATGCCCACCTCAGACATGAGCTGACTCTCTGTTTTCTTTCATTGGTTTTTGGCAGGTTGAAATCTGATGAAGTCCTCTCTTGTCCTCGCGAAGTTCTTTCTATGCACATAATACATTTCGGCCATCATGTACCCCTTCTGACCTCATATATTAGGGGGCATCTGTTATAGCGTCATTTTTCACCCTCATGTGATTGATGATTGTCTCTTTGGCCTTGGGCACCCATTCCCATAGACTTGAATAAAGTTCATAAAAAACAGTGTTTAAAATCCCATACGCGGATATTCCCAAATTTTTCTGCGTGTATACGCGAGTCTAGAGATACTTTTCTGTGTATGCCACTAAAATCATTAAAAAATATATAAAAACCCCTATTTTCGAGGTTGGGTTGATGGTTATTCCCGTAATTCAACCACCCCAGCCCGTGGCCAACTGTTTCCAACTGATTGAAACTACTTTTAGGGAGTATAAAAGCCCCTCATATGCATGGCCTAAGGGGGGGAGAAAAATTATAGACATTATACTCTGTTGGAGCCCGATTCAAGTCTGATTTCCCGTGCCTCCTGCACTTCCCAGGTTTTTACAGGAAACCCTTGTTTCCTGGAGATGTTCATCAGCTTATATGTCATCTCGTGTGCACAAGTCTTGGAAGAATCCTAGCGAGGAAAGGGAGGGATGAATCTGGACGACAGTCTGTTTGAAGATCATGGAAGGATTCAGGTGATCTCTCCACCTTTCTATTATTGTACATGTTGTTCGTAATGAAGAAGAACCATCTTGTTTCCAAATTCACGTGTTAATATATGCTTGTATATGTGCAAAGATTGTTAATTAAACATTTATTATTGTTTATGTGATGTTTCACATGGATTACACTGACATTTATGAAAGATATATGCTATACAACTAGATTTTCATGCATGTTTCTTCTTGATTTCCAGGTTGAAGAAGAAGAAGAGTTGCTGGGGGTTTGGACCCCGCGGGATCTACATCAAACGTAGGATCTACGGGTGAGTTCTACAATCTATAATATCTAGTTTTTAGTGTACAAGTTTGGTTGTGTGAGTCCTTCTTGAATAGTATGCCCTGATCTGTGGAGGTTTCTGACCCAACTAATTTAGGAGTTATTCTCAAAACATGAGGGTGATATATCTCTATGCATGGCTTGAATGTTTATTTATATGTATTGATTAGCTTATAGTTACATTTCTCATGATTAATGGTTTGCCCTACCATGTTTATGTCTACTATTAAACTAGTTATGCTCGAAACCCTTTGTTGTTCACAAACTTGATGTCCATTTCATTCCATTTTGCCCAAAGATCCTTTCTACCTTGAATCAAATCGACCATTCAACAGCCTTGTATCACCATCTAATAGCTTTCTTGACCTTTTCGACCCCATAGCCCAGTTGATCTGAAATATTTTTACTTACCTTATATCTTTGATCAGTTTCATCCCTCACAACCTAAAAACCAAAACCAAAAACCTACTTCATAACTAGCCTAAAATAAGAACACAATAAGCAAACACACAGATATCCCTTACACAAATAGAGAGAGACCTCTCTGAGTCCAGGAAGGCTAGGTCCTCGGGCTCCAAAGACTGGTTTGATGTTACACTGTCATTTGGTTTTCCAATCAGCCAAATCACGAGACCCTAACATAATGGCGATCACGGGGTGACCCCAATCGAATACATAATAGTCTAGAAAAATATTGTATATTCATTAGTCTTCAAAACTTAAACCGCAAGAATTCCATAAACCATTTAGAGTAAGCTCTTTTTTTCTCACCACCCTAGCAAAGTGATGAAACAAAGTTTAGAATACTTCTAATAAACCATAGGCCGTACATAAAAACTCAGAAAAAAACCCAAAACATTCCCGCATTGGATTTTCCCAGTTATCGGTGGTGGTGGACCATAGCTACATCTTTCAAAAACAACCTGCTCCACTGCGACTCCACTAGCCTGCAGAGGGGCCTCCAAAACTCCATAAAGACCAAAAAATTCATATCCATACTCTTCTCGCTAATTCATATCCTTCCCAAAGACTTAAACTTAGGGTGGAAACTCTCAGATCATCGGGACAATAAGCATAACTTAGCACCCGTAAGCCTCACCTAAACATAGGAGATAAGCAGAAGCCTTCTTGCCAAAAGAACCATTAGCTTGTCCATATAGCCTAGCAAACTATTGAAACCAAGTCGATCACTCTTATGTGCAAGTTTCCATCTCAAAGTTTCTATAAAACTTTTTCCCAAAGCATCTTTGATAGTGTTGGTGGTGGACCATAGTTCTCATAGAAATCCACCTGGCGACTCCAATAGTCCATCCTTTTAGTTTTGACCATCCTTCACATTAGTAAAACCTTAGAGAGGCCATCCATCCAAAACATTCACAAATATCATCCTCTCTAAACTCTAGACCCGAAATCTGGCTTCACAAAGAATCCACACCAGATCTCAGCCAGACCCAAGTCCCCCTATCATAGTAGATGACCCAGAGAAGATTCTGTGGCAAGCTTCTGAAACTGACAATCTAGTTACCGATAGGTCCATCCATAAAGCAAGATCAGTACCTGAACATCTCACTACTCTACCAGATTCCTCCTTTGACTTAAAATCATCAAAAACCCTTTTTAGAAGCAAGTCACAAAGTAAGATAAACTTTGACGATCTTGAGCCCATAGATCTGCCACAGAGTCCTAGTAGAGAAGCCTCACCTACCACACCTCCCGACTTTTAGCTCCTCGATCACTTTGGCTCCTACCATCCCAGATCTACTCAAAATCAGATCACTAGCCCAAGTACATCTGCCACACCTATCCAAATCACTACTGTTCAAACCACATCAGCTCATCCCACAAGCCCTCATCTTGTACATCACCCATTAGCTCCCGTCATGGCAGTCTGGTATGCACCCTTGGTGTTGCCACAACCTTTGGCTCCCTTACAAGATGACTATCAATCCAAAATCCCACACTTTACCAAATTTGAGACTACCACAGCTCAAAAACATGTAGATAGGATTAGCGATGCCTTTGAATACATGGAATTAGAAGACGAGACCATTAGAATGAGAATTTTCGCCCAAAGCCTGGGCGGGGAACCCAAAAAATGGTTTAAGAGCTTAACTCCAAACAGCATCCACAACCTCCCAGAACTTTACCAAATCTTCATAAAAAAGTGGGAAATCTGAAAGAACCCCATTCAAATCCTATCAGAATATAACAATCTAAAACAGGAAAATGGGGAAAGTGTCCAGGGATATTGCACTAGGTTCAACAGTGTATATAATGCCCTCCCACCTCACTTCAAACCCCCACTTGGTTCAGCCTTGGCAAATTTCCCCGAGGGTTTTGACCCAAACATGACTTATCAGCTAAGAGACAAGGACCCCCTTACCTTAGAGGAAATGCAAAAAGTAGCCATAAGGGCAGAAGCCAACTTAGCAGAAAAAAGAGCTAGGACTAGATCAGAAAGGAAAGTCACCTACCGGGATGAGGTCTCCACTTCGTCCCCTTCCCTAGATCCTAGAATAGATGATTTAGTTAGGTCCATGGCCAAATGTGGGAAAATATAAGTGAGAAGACCCCTCTTAGGGACAACCAACAAATCCCTCCAAATAGAAACCGGAACCAAAATCTTAGGAGGAAACAACCTCAAAACAAACCAAGGGAAAATGACCAGCAAACTAGGCCACCATTTAATGAAAATTATGTGGAAGAAGATGATAGGGATATAGAACCCATTGATGAAAATCATTTGAACCTCATAGGGTATGATAACGACAGTGAGGTGTACCTCATGGAGGAAGAACAAGCATTCTTCTCTCCAAATTAGGATGAAACCAACTATGAAGATCTCGAGGATCCTGCCATAGATTTTTAGAATGCTATAATAGAAGCTCACAGGAAGTATGACCTTAGAAGCATAAAATATCAAGACAATTCCAAGAAAGGTAGCTCAGATACTGCTAAAACCCCTAATACCATCCTTAAGAAAGCAGTAAACAACAACAAAATCATGGTCGGGAAAAATTACCAAAAAAAAGATAGAGTTACCCAAACTAATCCTAACTCAGATATGCCTAGTACTTCCACAAAGATTCCCGAGGTAGCTGTAGCAAACAAAATCCAGAAACAAAGCCAGCAAACTCAGAACATAGAGAATGTCATGGCTGAAAAGGCTGAAACAAACATGTCTAAACTGCAGCTACCTTTTATTTTTGAGGGTGAAATCGCTAAAATAAAGATCACCATGCCTCTTACCGAGCTCATCGCCCAAGGCTCTTATAAGTCCCAAGTGTTAAAGGTCCTGAATCTAGGGAATGATGTGAACACCCTTAATCTAGCTGACAACACTCCTGAAGTGTTGTTTGGTCCAAAAATAGAAGGGAAATTACAAGAGGGAACCACTCTTCCCTTTTACATCAGTCTGAATATCCATGACCAAATCCTTCACAATGCCATGCTATAATCCGGCGCCTCACATAATCTTATGCCGAAGGTTGTAATGGAAAGATTAGGCCTAGAAATCACAAGACCATACAAAGATTTATATTCTTTTGATTCTAGTAGAGTCAAATGTCTAGGCTTGATCAAGGATCTGTGTTTTAGTTTGGCCCAAATACCCTCTAAACATCTAATCATGGACATAGTGGTAGCAGAAATTCCTCCCAAGTACGGAATGCTTCTATCCAGATCTTGGGGAGCCAAGCTCCAAGGGAATATTCAACTTGATATGTCCTACACCACTATTCATGTGTTTGACCAAACAAGAATACTTTATCGAGATTCACACATGACATACATGATCAGTAGCCAAGAAAGGCCAGATAACATCCCAATGTATTCCTTGCATTCCGACCTAAACTCTTTTATTCTGCATACTGATGAGGACATTGAAGAACAGTCAGAAGAAACTGAAACAAACTTAGACCCACCACATCAGCTGCCCCTAGTTCTCTATGATGAACTAGACACTCAAAACTACCATGATCGTGAACAGCTATGTCTTGAGGAAAGTAAGTATGTTCCTTCTGAGATAGGAATAGAGCAAGAAGCACAAACCATTATGTACTATCAAGAGAATTTCTCGAACCTTAGTCAAACATCAGCAGTAATATCAGGAAACTTTTTCAGAATAAAGGCATTAGAGGACTTACATATCACAAACATTTTCGGAACTCAAGAGCAGGGAAGCTTAATGTTTTTACCATACCTCAAATATTTTCCATCACATAACTCTTCCACTGCAAGTGAAACCTTGACTGTAGCCATAACAGCTCAAAATCCAAAAAAAATACCTAATAAACTCCTTATGAGCAAACATGATAATTGCAGTCCAAATATACCTGAGTTACTTGAACTGGCTAATATCCTATCATTTCATCAAAGACTTAGAACTTCTAGAATTGGAAATCTCATGCAAAATACTACTTCATGCAGAGAAAAAAATGAGAAACACTATGCCACTACCATTACTCCGAGAAACAACTTCGACAAAAGAAAATACAAAAATCTAAAAAAATCAGTAATAATCAAAGATAAAATAGTTGGTCATAGGGTCTGTTTTGATTTTAGAAACACTAATGCACACCCCTATAACAGAAATTTTATCCTTCCCACCCAATACCATGATATACCGATGATAAGTGCTTTTAATCATATGCCTTTGCAAGATGATGTTTCAAGTTATAGCCAAATGATTCCCTTGTAAAGTAGACAGCTCAAATATTTTTTCCAGTATGCTGGAAGTAATTCCAGTTTCAGACTCAAAATTGAAAAACCACTGGATATCAAAAATATGCTCATGAAATCCATGTTTCCAGTCATGAATTTCTGCATTTTAACATACCTTGATGATGTCATTATCTATTTCAAAAATGACCAAGAGTATATGCATTACTTAAGGAAGATGTACAGTAAAGGAAGGAGCGGAAATTAGAGGTATAAAGAGGTACAGCGGGAAGATATGGGTTCGTTCAGAGATTCTTGCATGAATCCTTATGTCATGCTGGAAAGAGAGAATTTTCCAAATTTCTCTTTTCAGAAGTTGAGTGGACCAAGAATGGTAGGAGATCCTTACGAGGATAAGATGCTTAAGTTTCGCCATTTCCAAGATTTATGAGTTTAAAACATTTCCAATCATTGTATATACCACTGTTTGAAAAATAGATAAAATAGAAAAGTAAAAAACAATAGAATAATAGAAAATAGGGCAGTTGAAAAATAGAAAAAGGCCCCATGTTCCAAAAAATAGTCCTTCAGAAAGTGTGCAAGTCTAAATGCCGCTACTAGTACTCAAATGTCTTGTTCAGTTATCTAGCCTAATCATAGTTGAACATGTTTTAATTTATTCGTTGATAAGTTAGTGAGGGAAAAAGATGGTCAACATTGTGTAAGTTGGACTTATCAAAGAGAGTAGATTAGGAAAAGATACTGGTTCCACACGCCCAAAACAGAACCAAAGAGGGAAGCGGGGATGAAAACCAAATTGTGCATCTTAGCCCCATTTTTCCTAGTTTCCATTTTATCCAAAATAATATTTGTGTGAAGCTTGTCTTTCATGCTGCAAATACATGACAAATCAGACTGTCTAAACCTGATTTGATCATTTTAAATTTCATGTTCTAGATTAGAGAACAAAATCCTGTCAAACAGCTTAACCTTGACAGTTGATCTAACATAGGTAGAGTAATGAAGGAGTTCATCAGTTTAATCTGAACTCCCGACAGATATAAGTGTAGAATTAGATAGGTTAATTTTCCAAAAAGAAAAAACATATATTGTCAAAAGGGTTGCTAGTCCAAATGCACTCAAAGGAAGAAAAAATGTTAGGAAAGATAGTGGGGTAGGTAGAAATATCATTGATGCTAATCATGCTGTCATTTTTCAGAAGTAGCATCAAGGAAGAATGAATTTTGCGCCAATGGGTAAGGCACTAGTCTTCATAAGCCAAAGATCTGAAATTCTGGACACCTCCTGAAAAGGAGCTGCCCTCCCTAAATGGAGCCACTGTTAATCATCGGTATTTTTCACTTGTTGGTGATGACTAGTTGTAACAGCCAAGTTTTCTAGCAGCTGATCTAAAAATTTGTCAAATTTGCCAGCTGGAAAACACCCATAAACTTTTTTTTTTCCCTCTTACCTTTTTCAGTCTGCCCATGATGAGATGAAACCTCATTATCAAATCCTACCGAGCCTCAGCCATACTAGTCTGCCCATCAGCTCTAAAGAAACAATCCAAATCTGTCCAAAACGTCTCCCCTAAGTTAGGAAGTGGTGCTTTAGGCATTTCTCCCTTGGAAAACTATCCTAAAGCCAAAAAACCTCCATCTGCTATAGACCAGTCATAACAGACCTTCCCATTCTGCAAATAAAGTTGGTTATAGCCCTAGGTCGCGCCGCTAATACACCCTCAAGTCTCAGCAATACATGGACCATAAGTCAAACTGATCCTAGGTGTTTTTAAAGTGTTTTAATGGATCTTTCAAGTACATAGGCATACTAGCATCCCAGAAGACAATACTTGGCTCCACATGAGAAGAAAGCTGCTTCTCAATGTGATCCTGAGCCTGGGATGCAACCACAAAGCAGAGAGTTTTTCATTAAGCTCTCATGATCACAGTCAAAGCCTGAAAATATAGTGAAAGGAAAAATAACACTGTCAAAGGACTGATGATATGACATGACTGAAAAACCTCCTTCATCTATAAGAAGAGGGTTGAAAGACTAAAATTTCCTCCTTCATCTACAAGTAGAGGGCAAATGGACAAAGCCTGTTTTTAAGCTTTTCATTAACTGTAAGGAAAAACTTAGGATACAGTGAGACAACAACTAAGTTTTTCTGAAGTAAAATGATGATTAAAGGCAAAGGAAAAGTAGTGGGCTTTAAAAATGATTTGCATAAGTTCACTATTATTGAGTTACAATGTGAAGCTAATAGGTTCATCATCAATGAAGAAATATTATTAAACTGATGACCACAAGTAGATCCCATCTCGAGGAGGCCCAAGATCTAAAAATTTGAAATGGATGTAACAAGATCTGTAAAATTAGAATGCCAGAAAAAAAGAGAGAACACAAAGAAAATAAAACCATAAAGAAACTTGTTTTATTAAAACAGAGAATAACCGTAGAAGCTACATTGTGGCGGACAATCTGTTCTTTTACAAACTGAGGCTTGTTATTTATAGCCTTTTTTGAGTTACAATACCATGTGTAGATACCATAGGCCAATACCATGGGTAGATACCACTTACAATACCATGGGTAAATCCCATGTGTGGAGGAATACCATAGGTGGATACATACCATGGGTCACTTACAATACCATGGGCGAATAAATATCATGGGTGGATGAATACCATGGGTTGATGCCATTTACAATACCATGGGTAAATTCCATGGGTGGATGGATAATATGGGTAGATGAATACCATGAGTTGATGCCATTTTCCATTTGGATCATTCCTCCCTCCTTAAAAAGCAATGGTCCCCATTGCGTGAAGTTCCCTCCTGAGAATCCTTTGTTGAGTATGAAGAGCCACTGAACATAAGGGTTTTGTGTAGTTAACCCATAAACGTGATGAACGAAGATCTAAGGATAGAGATACCCTGTAATGCTTGTGACCAACTGTGATATTGACAGTGTGCGGCCTAGCAAATGGACTTCGATGAAGTGTGGGTTTGTGGATGAACAAAAACCATGACGAACGAAGATCCGAGGATAGAGATACCCTGTAATGCTTGTGACCAACTGTGTGACTAACAGTGTGCGGCCTAGCAAATGGACTTCGATGAAAATGATTTTGTGCGGTTGACCCATAACTGTGATGTTGATTGTTGATGAAGTAGCAGGTGCCTACATAGCTTGGGGTGGGAGGGCACGTCTCCAAATAACCCAAGCCGAACGCTGCTATGATGAAACTGATGAAGGTGAAGCAGGTGCCTACTAAAGCGGGGTGGGAGGGCACGTCTCCAAAGGGAACCCGCTCCGAATGCTGCTCCAGATTTAAAATGAGCATAACTCAGTCAATATAACTCAGAATATTTATTATAACCTGTTTTTGGAAATGGAATGATCATTCTGCATCATCTCATGTGTTTGAAACCACTATCTGGAGACTCTAGACTCTCAGATTTGCGCTGGAACTGTCACGCCGTCACAAAATTTCTGAAAAAATAGTTGATTTTAAATCAACGATAACTCCCACATTCGGACTCCGATTCGACCGATTTTTTTTTTTGAACTTGGGTGATTTTTCAAGAGGAGCTCAGATCTATCTCCATTTCTTTGAAATTTTGTATTAAAAACTGCGAAAAATGACAGGAGAGCCGCCGTCCATGAATTGTCGTCAGAAAAATTGCTTCAACATTGCTGATTTTGAATCAGCGATATCTCCCTCATCCGAACTCCAATTTGGCCGATTTTTTTTTTGAATTTGAGTATTTTTTTGCAAGGAATCCAGATATGGTCTTTGTTTTTGCAAATTTTTCACCAAAATTTTCAGATCTGATCTGAAAACTCGCCGCCCAAAAACATTCATGGATTTTGTTGAAGATTGCTGCAAAACATTGAAACTGAAATATGTTTCAAACCCTCATTCCCATGGAGGTGTAACCTGAATCTGATACCACTGATCCGGATCTTGGGGGGGAGGCCCCCAAGATCTAAAAAGTTGAAATAGATCTGACAAGATCTGCAAAATTATAATGCCAGAAAAAAAGAGAGAACACAAAGAAAATAAAACCACAAAGAAACTTGTTTTATTAAAACAGAGAATAATTGTAGAAGCTACATTGTGGCGGACAATCTGTCCTTTTACAAACTGAGGCTTGCTATTTATAGCCTTTTTGAGTTACAATACCATGTGTAGATACCATAGGCCAATACCATGGGTAGATACCACTTACAATACCATGGGTAAATCCCATGTGTGGATGAATACCATGGGTGGATACATACCATGGGTCACTTACAATACCATGGGCGAATAAATATCATGGGTGGATGAATACTATGGGTTTATGCCATTTACAATACCATGGGTAAATTCCATGGGTGGATGGATAATATGGGTAGATGAATACCATGAGTTGATGCCATTTTCCATTCGGATCAAAAGGAGTCAAAGGGGTTTTGGTCTCAAAGTAACCTCTACCATCATGTTCAAAAGGAAACCAGGCATTTTTCAAAGAAGGCCTCCTTCATAAGCAAAGTAAAGGAGCTCATCATGGTTTGAGGATGAAAATCAATCATGGCATAAGGAAAAAATTCTAAAGGGATTGCTCTCAAAAAGAGGTAAAATAAATGAAAGCCCAGGCTTCTTGCAGACCTCCTTCACAGAAGAACTAAAGGGCAGCTCTCCCTTGTTCAATTTTCAAATCTAGAACATCATCCCCTGTCTTATCTCCTCAAAAATTAAAACTGGATCATTTTGTAAATCTAAGGATAAATTGGTGGTTTTGGGGTTGGATACCTTTTGTAAACAAGATTTTCACTTACAGGTTCCAACAATTTTTTTACCCACAGTCAAATGAGAAGCAGTAAAAGTTTTAATTCCAAAATAGGTTGCTCTACTTCAACAGTGGTCGGGCTTATAAAGGAAATGATCATTTGCCACCATGTCTTTGTTTAAACAAAAGGTAGTCTCATTTGTGTTTTGAAAAGGTATGAGCTTCATGTTTTGGTTTTAACCCAAAGGCCTTTTCAAACTTTTTCGAAACCTTCATCAAACACTTCATAGGGTTTTTTATTCTCTTTTCAAATACAAGGGTAGTTTGACCATTGCAAGCTCTTTTAAATTTCTCCATACACAAAGAAAACTCCCCTTTTCTGGTCAACTGGGTTGAGGAAAGAGTTTTTGAGCAAATCCACCAACTTTCCGGGCTTGAAAACCGTGCGGCATGCCTGTAGAGCTGCGCAGCGCGTTCAGGCGAAGATTTTACAAAGGAATACACAGCCGCACGGCGCGCCTGCAGGCGCTAGTCACGTCGGCCCGAAAAGTGACCCGACAGTTTGTTTTCCGCGGTGCTCTCTCATTCTAAACGTGCCGCGCATATTTTAAGCCATCAAAATGCCTCCAAGAGTTTTCAAAGCTGCTCAAACCCTCAGCCAAAGCTTGCCATCGAAGTCTCAAGGTATTCCAGGTGCCTCCTTGGTATTTTGAAATTTCTAAAAGGTGTTAAATGCTGTGTTTTTTTGAAAAGAATAAATTTTGGTGAAAAGGGGAAAGTCTTGGTAGGAATTTCAAAGTGATTTGATTAGAATCTATTGAAAAAGTCTGTCACAGTGGAAAATGGTGGGTTCCTATTGATGTTTAAAAACCTATAAACTGCCCTCAAAACAGTGTTGAAAGGTATAAGACAGTGTCCAAAGGGGGAAACACAGTATTTGGAAAAGTAAAACAGTAGGCCTAATTTCATGAACAATGATCACTGTATAAGTGTTTTTGTTATTTCAAAATTCATCTCTGTGGGGTAAGGACAAAAGGGCAAAAAAACCACTGTTGCCTCCTTTGTTCTATAAAGCAGACTTTAGTGAGTGGAGCTACCATTGCATTTGGAGGTGTTTGTCGAAATATGTATGAGAAAACAGTGAAGACAAGGAGGGTGTTTTGATTGTGAGGAACTTTTTCTTTTATCTGCTACAAGGCTGTCTTATTGTCACCAAAAAACCAAGAGCCCTGTGACCTTGTCCACACACAGAAAATCACTTTGACTATTTGTGCCTTTTGTTTGACTGTGTGCTTATCGTTAAAACTGTTTTCTGAGTGGCATACAAATGAAAAACAGTGTTTTGGAAAGAGCAGATAATTTAGTGTTAAAAGGTCATCTCACACGGCATTTGAAACCAATTTTGCCTTATCAAACAGTGATTTATAGGTGAGACAGGTTTGTGTTTGAAAAGACATTTCAAAAAACCTTTTGAGGCAATTTGATTTTGTAGAGAGCATCTATAACAAGATGCCTCCCAGGCAGGATAGTAGGAGTGGATTGCATAAGAGATATGAACCTATTTTTACTGAAGAAGTGAATGCACATCCATCAGTCTTGTTCAATTTCCATGAGGTCGGGTGTTTATATTTTTGCCAAAGGGTGCAAGAGGTGAAGAGTTTTTCTTCTTTGACACACCTTTGCACTTTGAGGTTTCAAGATAAGCATTTCCAATTGGTAGGCCTTGACTTCAAGTTCTCCCCAAGATCCATCTCCAAAGCCACTAAAATTCCCTATATTGGCAAGAAATGGTTTAAGAAAAGCCATTTGGACTCAGATGATTACAAACCCTTCCTAAAGCCTGAGCATAGAGAATCATGTCCTTCTATTTTCCCTTTCTCATATCTTTTAGCCAGCTACGCCCCTCTCATGAATATTATCATGAAGTACTTCACTTGTGAGGGAATATTCTCCCGAATTTATGCATATCACATTCGACTACTCATGCATTTCACTAGAGCCAGATTGCTAAACCTTCCTTTCTTCTTACACAAGAGCATTGAGAAAATTGCCTCCACTGTCTAGAAGAAGCCTCCTTCACAACAAATAGCTTGTCTCTTCCATCACTCTCTCATCAAAATCATCATTCTTCATCAGCTTGAAAAAAGAGAGGTCGCTTGGGATTTTTTCATCACTCATCTGGATTTCTCCACTGGCCCTCCAATCCATACATCACCTACATCTCCTACTCATCATCCCTCACCTTCTTCTAGCAGACCTATTCCTAAAAAACTCAAGTTTACTACAGACCAAGCAAAGGAACATGAAGAAGAAGAAGAAAGTGGCCAACAAGAGGAAGCAGGACATGAGCAGGAGGAAGAAAGTGCTGAACAATAGCATGATAGTGATGAGGGTGAGCAGCAGTAGAGTCATGATGAGGCTGAACAACAGCCTTATGATGACACACAGCAACATCACAATGGTGATGAACAACAGCAAGGGAAAGAGGAAGAAAGTGCTGAACAGCAACATGACAGTGAGGGTGAGACACAATAGCAACATGATAGTGATGAGCAAGGGCAGCCTAAAGAGGACACACAGCAGCCTTATGAGACAGAGTAGCAGCATGAAGATGATGAAAAATGGCATGACAGTAATGAGCAAGGGTAGCCTCAAGAAGAACAACAACCTCCTCAAGAAGAACAACAAACTCAAAAGGATGACAAGCAAGGTGACAAAGGTAAAGGGGCCATGCCCTCTTCTCCTAAAAAGGCCAAGCCTCAGACAGCAAAGAAGAGAGTGCCTAAGGTTGTCACTCCAAATGTGACAAGGGCCCTCCAAAGTAAAGGAAAATTGCCAAAGAAGCCCATGATTGATTTGCCTAGGAGGAAGAGCACTAGAATAACCACCCAAAGCAAAGGGAAGGGCAAGGTAGAAGGAAGTCATGAATAGGAGAGTGCCTTCGACATCATCCAAGTCCAAAGCGATGATAGTGATAATGAGGCCCGGATTCTAGAAAACCTCTTAATCCATAAAGAAGGCCAAATTGATGCATTTAAGGATGATCTTCATAGGGCAAGGAATTTCAATCAATTTCTGCAAATCCAAATTAGGAAAATGAGTGTCCATATGGTTGTTTATGAGACACGGGCGACTAAGTACAAGAAGGAGGCCTCCAAATCCCAAGCAAGGTTGGAAGAACTCATGGGTGAGTTTGATGAAAGTGAAGGCGAAGATCAGCCTAGGAGAAAGAGGCCTAGAACCATGGGGCTTAAAAAGGCCCTTGAGAAGCAAAAAGAAGAGGAAAATGCCCTTCTCCAATCTACCCCTCTCACTGCATTGTTTGAGCAGGAGCTAGAGAACAATAAGGAGGCATGGCTTGAGAGAGTCAATGACCACTTGGAAAGGAAATTGGAGAAGGCAAACAAGGATTTAGACCTTCAAAGAAGAATGACGAGGCATTACAAAAAGTTAAATCAGTTTTCCCGGCGCAAGTTGAAGGTTGCTCAAGAAAAGCTCAAGGAGGCTAAAAGGAAGCGCCCGGCATGGAAAGTGAGGAAAGACATATCAGGACGTCAGATTTTAGCCTCTGCTTCACAGCATGTTGCTAAGAACCCTTGAGGGTCATGCTCACCAATTTTGGGCGCTTTTCAACATATTTTGGTTTTTTGGCATTTTTGGGTTTTTGGTCAAAACTCATGGGTTTCTCCATTTCAATTTGGGGGTCAAAAAAGGAGGAGAATGGTATCATTTGATGCCATAATTTTAGGAGCACACACTCAGTGATTTTCAGGGAATTTGAAGATCATTTTCTCCCCCGAAATGGCGAAAAATGCCCCCTTTTCCTACACTCTGCCCGGTCTATCAGCAAGCCTTATTTTTCGGTTTTTTACACATAGGCGTATTTTTGGAGGACTTTCAGGCATCATATTGGGAAAATTTCAGTTGCTCCAGAAATTAGACACTCATAGCTTTCCAACGAGCTATCATGAGCCTCATTTTGACATCGAGAAGGCTGTCAAAGGTTGCCGGCAAGTGAGGGGACCTTTCGCTGATATAATTTTTGAGTATTTTTATAAAAATTGAACCTTTAAAAACTGCTTTTTCCTCATGCGCGTTTAGCTATTTTTGCACATGAGAAGTTATGAAAAGTCAATTTATTTCCCTCTTTTAGCATTTTTTAGATATTTTATGAGATATTTTGTGCCTTGGGCTTTGCAAAGCCTCAAGGACAAGTTTAGATATTTTGGATAGGCCAATGAGAATGCAAATTGAACTAAGAGGTTTTCCTCACTTGAGCCTATATATTCCAAAGTCTTTCATTGTATACAAGGCTGAACTTGATGATAGAAGCAATATATGGTCATATAAGCTTTGGAAGAAATACTTATCTCATGCTCTTGGATAGTCTCTTGGATGTTCTTGGATGATGAAAGAGGATTGTTGTTGGATTCCATGACTTGGTAGAATGGTATAGTGTCTCTTTCCTTGTTTTGTTTTCTAGTTTTCATTCATGAATGCATGTTTCTTGCTTTCTATAGACTATTAGAGAACAAATTTGAGACACGCCCTTGGAGGCACCTCAAATTTCCTGTTTCTTCATAGCTTCCATGTTTTCTTCATCCTTAGTCACATTAAAGAATTCTTGATTGCTCTTTAATAACTTAAGGATATTGTTACTTGTTTCATTCATGGTTTTATGCATGCTAAGTATGATTTACGGTACGCCCTACTTACTCATGGCTAGCCATAGCTCCATCCATGAAATTTATCTTTGACTGATTAGATTGTCATTTGTTGAACCAAGGAGGTCTTGTTCCGATCTTGCACTTTGCCTAAGACTATGCAATCTTGTTTTAAAAGTGCCCAATAACTTGAAGTACTATGTTTAGGCATTCTGGCATAGTGATTTGAGTTGTTTTTCTGTCTTAAGTGTTTTTCCCCAAAGTTTGATAGGCATTTCCCAAAGTTAGAGGCTGATATATCTCTATGCATGGTTTGAATGTTTATTTCTATGTATTGATTAGCTTATAGTTAAATTTTTCATGATTAATGGTTTTCCCTACCATGTTTATGTCAGATATTAAACTATTTATGCTTGAAATCCTTTGTTGTTCCCAAACTTGATGTCCATTTTATTCCATTTTTCCCAAAGATCCTTTCTATCTTGAATCAAATCAGCCCTTCAACAACCTTGTATCACCATCTAATAAATTTCTTGACCTTTTCGACCCCATAGCCCAGTTGATCTGACATATTTTTACCTATCTTATATCTTTGATCAATTTCATCCCTCACAACCTAAAAACCAAAACCAAAAAAACTACTTCATAACTAGCCTAAAATCATAACACAATAAGCAAACACATAGATATCCCTTACACATATAGAGAGAGCCCTCTCTAATTCCAGGAAGGCTAGGTCTGTGGGCTCCAAAGACTGGTTTGATGTTACACTATCATTTGGCTTTCCAATCAGCCAAATCACGGGACCCTAACACTGTCCACCCCCAAATTTTCCAAGAGATCAACCACTTTATTTCCTTCCTTTTTAACATGCTTGAAGGTGATAGCTCTGTTTTTTTTTAGCCATTGATCAATGAGTTCTAGTCAAGCCGCCAATCTCCAGCTGTTGGCCACTTTGTAAGCAGGGGTCCCGTAAAGAATTTGGTTTCCATGTTGATTAATATCTGAGAGCTCCCTTCCATCACAATAGGGTGGAAGCGATGTTTTTGAGCCGGAAAAAGTCCCTGCCACAGTCCTTCTAGCTCAGTTGAATTGTTCGTGTCCCATCCAATTGAACCTAAGAAGATAAGAAGTGGTTTTCCTCTATGATCCCAAAAAATGCCTCCATATCCAACCATGCCTGGTTGCCTTTTTTTTTCTAAATTATGCTAATTCTATTATATAAACATATTGATACAAAACTGCCTCAGTTCAGCTGTGGGAGCCTGAACTGGGCTTGATGTCCATGCTTTTAACAAAATGATGAACTGCCCATATCGGGAAACCAGTTCTATCAAAAGGAGGTGCACCGCCCTTGGAAGGGAAACCGGTGGATAGTTCAGTACCTTCAGCATAAGAAAACTAAAGACAGACAGATCTATCATGCAGCTTCTGCTACTATAGACAACAAAAACCAATATATCATGCAGATGACGGAATGTAAATACCATAGTGAGCTAAGGCAGAGAGGGCATAATCGTGTGAGTTGGAGAAGGCTGCTCCTCCTCGATTCGACACCCGTAATACTCCTCTGCGTCTTCAACAGTGTCCATATGAACGCCATCTGTGCCTGAGAGATTTGCTTCCACCTGCAAAGAGACCTGATCCGGGATGGGAGAGACAGAGGCGAGGGGGGCGTCTAGACCGGTAGACGAAGTAGCAGCAGGGGCGGGCTATGGGAACAGGGGAATGGGCGGAGGCTCGTGCAAAGGAGGGGGCTGAAGGGTCGACTCTTCACGAAGGGTAATGGTGATATAAGCAGTGATGGTAGGCCGATTGAAGGCACAATCAAAGCGCAGCTCCGCTCTCTGCGAAGTTTGCCGAAGAATGTGGCTTCCAGAAGGACGGGGATCAGCGAAAGCAGGAGATGGAGGAGCGCCAGGAGGATGAGAAGCGGGTTGATGGTCTTGGGCGAAGCCAGGAGGGCTATCAAGATCCCATTGCTGGCGGGAGTTCTGATTAAGCTGTCTCTCAATGTGTTCAGTGGGGAGAGCATCGCCATGACTGGAAGAAGGACACTCACTAGCTAGCCTGCACCGAGTGGCGCCCCGGCGGCACCTCATACGGTGTCTTAGCCTAGGCATAGCAAAAACAGCAGAAGGAAAAGGCCAAGGACGAAGAGAGTCTGCTCGAATGGGAGTAGGAGCACAGTGAGAGCCAGGAGGGATATGCAAATTGGAATTGTTTCAAGACAGCTGAGCAGCGAACAACGTCGACCAGTGTGAGTTCGGGCACTGGGCACTGCATAGGCTGCCGGGCAAACGCTGCGAATGGGTTTCAAGGAGCCGCGAGCAGAGCTGGAAAGATCTGGAGTGCTCGAACCAGGAGCCATAATGAATCGACTGAGCGTATCGAGGATGGAGAAGAGCCGTCGCTGGAGAATTGAAGTCCTGCAAGCAGGCGAATTTAATTTGAATTTAATGGAGCCGCGAGGGGCCATATGGCCTCCCCATGCGTAACTCCTTGGGAGGTACTGAGGAATGATATTCCCATCAAGCAAACATCCACATCACGTGGAAATGCAGGTTGCCCCTGGAGGCCCCATCTAAGTTTAATTGTATCATTCCTTTTGGAGGAGGCTTCCATTTGCTGGATGTACTTGAATTATTGGAAGAATTGCATGGATCCTCATGTTTCTGGGCAATCATGAGATGCCAATTCTCCCATATGTTCTGCTCCTAGGGTATGGTGGGGAAATCATCTTCCTGCCACTTTTGGAGAGCCAAGGTTTCTAGTAGATTGTGGCATAAATTACTCCAAATGGTATCTAGACAAGTGCATTGATTCTTGAAAATGAGCCTATTCCTTTCCTTCCAAATGGTCCAGAGTAAAAGACCCGGAGTGATTTTCCAAAGAGTGTTTAGAAACCTGCTCTTGTAAGGATATATGGCCCAATTGCGAATGGTGGTTGTAATATCCCCTGAACCTCTGCATCCTTTTTGACATCTGAAGCTTGTTTTTTCCCATAATTTATTGGCTAGATTGTATGAATCCATGAGATGTTGTATGGTTTCTTCCTGCTGATTACAATTGGGACATATTGAAGGCCCATGGAAGCTTTTTTTGCTGAGATTGTCCCAAGTGAGTATCCTTTTGTGACATAGCAGCCATAAAAAAGTAGATACCTTGGGCCAAAGTCCAGGAGACCAAATTCTATCCCAAAGTGGGTCTTTGGGTTCCTGAGTGCTGATCGAGAGGTTGTATGCTTCTTTAGTGCTGAAAGTCCCTTGAGGAGTGTACCCCCATCTGATAATATCCTTCCTATCAGAATATCTAATTTTCCGATTCATGAGTTCTGTGTCAATTTATTTGTGGAAGTGCTCTGTTCCCTAGCTAATTATTTGTGCCGCCTTCTTCCATTGCCTGTATCCCTGGTTGATGGCCGGATCCCACTGCTGATTGAATTTTTCCATCTGTTGTGTACCCCATTCATCTGTCTGCGGAGGTCTGAAAATATTTATTAATGTGGGTCTTTGTTGCCATGATTCTACCCAAAAATGAGCAGTGCTTCCATTTCTAATTTCCGAAAAACTGTGTTGTTGGATCATGTCTCTATGCTTTTTGGCTGGATTCCAAATTAAGGAACCCGCTTCAATATTTGTGAGTCTCATTATATATTCCAGTGGTCGGTTATTTGCATATTTAGTAGACCAGAGTATAGCCCAAGGTGTATTCGGAGCTGATAGCCATTGCCACCATATTCTTGCTCCCATGAATGCATTGCTGTGTTGAGTGTTGTACATGTTAGCCCTTACATAGAAATTCTTGGCCTGTTGCTTCTTCCGAATCCATTTCAAACCTCTGCCGTGGCCTAAAACCCCCATATTCCTACTTAACATTACCATTTCTGTTCATAAAATACACTGTGCAAAAGTTAAAACCCGCAATTAAAATCTATATCAGGCCTAGCCCCTAGGGTCTCAGCCCCCTTGGTTTTGATTCCCATGTGACTCGTATACAAAACCCTATGTTAAAACCAAATAGGGCCCATTGCTTTGCAATTTCGGGCCAAATCTTAACCGCTCGACCCAAAACAAATCAACGGCTAATATTTTAATTCACCACGGTGGTCCCCGCGCCTGAAAACCAGCTGATTATTCCGCACCGCCCACTCGGGACAAGCGGTATTATCCATGGAGCCAGCGATTCCATAGATTGCATGACAAGTGTCCTCATGTACGATTCCCATACCACCCTATTTCGCGCATTAAAGCTCGATCCAGGGCGTGCGGCGAAATTCATTCTAATCGTCCGATCAAAAGTGTATCATCTGACGGCTCCCATTCTTCGAAGTCGCGCACCATTTAGTCTTGTCCACATCGCCTCTGGCCCACCGCTCCATCGCTCTTAGATGCATCCTTCACCGTTGATCGTCTTCTAAATTGGATGGTTGAGATTCATTTGACCCTGCACAGTTGACCAAGCCTCCTAGCCCGTGCGCCACGTCGCAATTTCCACGTGTACTTCATATTCCTTCCCCACCATTCATATGTCTCGTTTACGTGTCATGTTCCAGTGATTATGATACGAATATCCACCCAGTTCATTCATTGTCATCTCATTGTGTTTTCGTTCGCCATCCTCCATCTCTCCGCCATTCACATACATTTTCCGCCATTATGCATCATCTTATCATTCCATCCAGTCTGTGTCATCATTTCCATGGCCGCCACCGCAACCATCACCCCTGTGCCCGATTTTCTTTAACATATTGAAGGGTTTTGCAGGTTTTAAGACGAAGAAGAGACGCCTTAATTCGTTGCCCCATCATAGAGGTCAAATGCACTCCAAAGGACCATTCAATAGATGTTGGATCACGGAACAAGGATCTGAAGAGATATACAGATAAGAATTTTATTTAATGAAGCAGGCCTGAAATTTATCAAACCCCTCAGAGAAATTCAAAAGATAGAATCTGGTAGCTGAAGGCATTAATTTCACAACAAAGAATATCAATCAGAGAGTAAGGAATTCAATGGTTGGAACCAGAGATTTCAAAAGGCGATTTAACATCTAGAAGGCTCGAGTACAAGCGCAAAGAAATCAGATCCTCCAGGGTGCTCTTCAGTAGATTTTTCTCTCAGAAAAGTACAGAATGTTTCATATTTTATTCCTCATATTTTGTCTCCAGAAAAATCTACTCCTACTACATTTATTTTATGGAGCAACCACAGAGTACGCTCAGCACTACAGCGCCGTCAAGCAGTATGGGCAGGCATCTTTTCGCCATTTTTCTCAAATTAAACAATTTAATGTTTTCACCTACCCCCTTTCTCTAGAGTTTTCTGTTTCTTCTATAAAAAGGAGAAAGAAAGACATTGTAAGGGTTCCAGATTTCTATCAGCAAACTGTGCAGTGAAAGGCTTTGTATACATCTTGTAAAGTTTCTATATGAAGGCTCAGAGCCCGTAGGGTCTCAGTGAGGAGGAGTTATAACTGTAATGAGGATTCTGGTCTTTGGTATCCCACAGTATGTAATCTTTTCTTATGTGTTAATATAATATCTCATTTCAGTGCATTTATCTTCTTGTATCATGTTCTAGAATGCGAGTGGCTCACTGATCTTAAGTAAGGATTCATCCTAGTTGGTGCCCATACTTGGATTAGTCAAGTGCTTTAAATAGGCCTAGTCATGATATACTGTTCCATGTTCATGTCATTCATATTTTCTGCTATATTAGTTACTTGAGGAGGGTGCTTTTAAAACGCCATTATCATGTATGGATTCTTATTTGGATAAGCCCATATGTGGTTCTGTTGTGTATCTGGGTATCAACCTCATGTTAACTAGTATCTCCTTCATGTTTTCCTCACTGCATCCACTTTCTGATATTTGATTTCTGTGGCATACTATTTGAGCTGGCCCTCTTTGTAGTAAGCTATCTCTTAATTGTCTGATGCTTTTGTATTGGAGTTTTGCATGCTGTTCCTACATTATTCTTATCTTTGTATCAGCTTCTGAGAGAGTTTGGTTCCATTTAAACTAATTTCCTTGTTTTACAAGAGATAGTAAGAGAGCTTTTGGATTGACAACCCAAGATATATTATGAGCTCCTTGCTATGCTAAGATGTCCTAGGCACTGGTCTATAGCAACTCTAGGTTGTCTCTAGGGTAGACAATAATTGTCGACAACATCTTTCTGGCGCCGTTGCCGGGGACGAATTTGAGAATATCAGTTTCCCTGGGCCTCGACAAATCATATTCACTCTCTAATCAGGTGAGCACAGAGAGTTGAAGAGTTGCATATCTCTCACCTTGGCGACTCCACTGTTGTTTATTTGATAAATCTATTGGTAGTCCTGGCTTCTCGTAAGCCACATTTGAGGTCAGATACGTCTCAGCCGAAAACACATGTGTCTGATCCAAAGAAAAAATCAGCCCGTGTTGAAATCCTTGAGTTCCCGTAGAAGATTATCCATCCTCTTCTTCTCAAGAAATTCCATTAGAAAATCCCGACTCCGCTGAGGAAAATCCTGAATATTACTCAGATAGCCCACCCAGGGGAAGTGCTAGAACCAAAGAGAACTTTCATCCTACCCCTGAGGTTCAAGAAGTCAAAGAAGTTGCAGAGGTAGCTCCTATTAACCGCGAATTGTTTACATCCACACCTTAAGCTGTTGTGCATTATATTCCTACTGTTACTCATACCTCACTTCCACCTCCTCCGCTTCCTCCATTCGTACACCAAACTATTGCACGACCCCCACCTCCTCTGATGGCTAATGTTCCAGCCTTTTTGTTAAATAAATATGCTCCCCTAGCCCTACCCTAAGTGTTGAATGATATGCCTCAGGATTATTTGAAAATATTGCCCAGATTTAATGGCGAGAATGAGATTGATGCACAGAAACATATTGAGACTTTCTTCTCTTTCATAGAAAACTTAAATGTAGAACATTTGGATGTGGTCTTAAGACTATTTGTTCAATCTATGGACGGCGAGGCACGAAAATGGTTTAAAACATTGGCAGATTGCTCTATAAATACCTGGGAAAGAATGGAAGAAGTTTTTCTCAGGAAATGGGGAGAAAAGAAAGATCATGGGCTTTGTCTTATTGAATTCAATACTCTGAAGAAGAAACCAAATGAGGGGGTGGCAGAATTTATTAAAAGATTTAATAAATTGTATTTGAGCCTTCCTGCTGATATGAAGCCTCATCAAACTGCTGCTAAAGTCATTTTTGTAGCAGCCTTTGACTCAGAATTTGGTTTCTGTCTACGGGAAAGAATGCCTGTCACTTTGGATGATGCTCAGACAGATGCTTTAGAGTTGGAGGCAAATTTTGCTGCCACTGGTAAATCAAAGGGAAAAGCCGAACAGGATGTTAGGAGGAGAGGAAAAGAAGAGGTTTCCACCTCTAATCAAGATAAGGATGCAGATAAGATGGATGAAATAAGTAAGATGGTTAAGAAGATGGTCAAGCTTGAGTTGGAGGCTAAGAATACAGCTCCCAAGAATTTCTATAATGCTCCAAACAGAGGATACAATCCCCAGTATAAGAGACCACCATTGCAAATATTGCCAAGGGAAGCAAAGGAGCAACAAGATCAGGTACCACATCCCTTGTACCTGGAAGGTCCAGCAGATGACTCCACTGAAGATGCTGCTTATGAACTAGAAGATTCAAATCTTGCTTTCTCAAACCATGATGAAATGGAATGCCCATTGCAAGAAGAAGAAGAAGAAGCAGAAATTGACCATTATTGTAAACAATTTAATGATTTCATGCAAGCACATTTCAATAGAAGATACGATCTGAAATCTTCAAGGAAGCGGACCAGAACTCAAGATCAAAATGAAGAGTCTAAAGAAGTCTCAATAGAAAAGTCCCCTTTTGCTTTCAATTTGAAAAAAGAACTTGAGAAGATCAAAATTACGATTAGACTTCGATCTTGCAGTCCTCGTGGAGTCATTTTAATTCTTGATCAGTTTTGTCTACTTGAAGTGTGAAATAACGCGATAAGTTTTTAAAGGAATGTCATTACCAATGTCTTGAGATTGATTCTTCTTCAAAACCATTTTGTTTTGAAGAAGAAATCATCAAATGTGTTTTCTTAGAATATGTAATTTGTCAAAGTGTTTCCAAACTCTACAGCATTGGCAGGACAGTTTCTGTTGAAGTGCCTATTGGCTATGTTAAGGATACAACAGTTCTTGTTGCACAAGTTTCCACTGCTTTCAAAGTCTGGTCAACTGCAGAAACTAGCTGATGAAACTCATGAATCCATGAATGACAAGGTGTCCCCTTAATAATATTCCAAGAGGTGCGGAGACATTTGAGTTTCGTGCTAAGTTTTGATATGGGATCATAGTCACTCAAATAGTGAAAGATTGGGCCATGCGTTTTCAACATAAATTGGAAAGTCTTCTATCTGAAATGGAGAGGGTTGTCTACTTACTTAAAATTGCAGACCCAAACTGGAGAGGCTTCTCTAAAACGAGAGACACAGTTGTATTCATTGAACACAGGGCAGTCTCTGTCAGTTTCAGTTGGCAGACCTATCAACAAAAGTGCTTCTTCAGACTAGAAGAATCCTACCATATTACAAAAAGTATGATGTTAAAAAAAAAAACAAATTCTGAAGATAAAATATCTTTGTCAACAGCAGTGGATGATGTTAAGGTATTTGAACATGATAAGAATACTACTGTGGGTATTTTTAAAGAGACTTCATCTGTAATGAAGTCACGATGGCTTGGGGCTGTGCACAATCCAGAAAACAAGGTGCATATATGTTTGGATGTTTTCTCCTATGTGATTTTATTTTGGATCATCCAACCATTTCTCGGTATCATGCAGTTCTGCAGTACAAAGGAAATGGTGATGTATTCATTTTTTGATCTTGGAAGTATTCATGGCACTGTTGTTAACAAGATTCAGGTTACACCAAATATTTACAAACAATTCATTTGCACGAATCCTCAAGGCGGAAATCGAGCTTGTGTTGTTGAAGGCCGAAGTCGTGTTTTGCAAAGTGTGGACAGTCATTGAAGGTGCGCGCTACCCATACAGGAGGCACGCTACCCATATAGGGCCTTCACCTCCTTACCCCGGCCAGTGTTAAAAACCACGGCCTTCCGCCTTCTTTGCGCGCTCACCGCGTTGGGTAGGCGCGCTACCTCGGTCTCGGAGTTAAAATTTTACGCCCTTGCGTCGAGTTCCCTGCATCAGCAATCAGCTTGCAAGTATGTTTTTAATGGTTGCTCAGTGATTTTTTAACAGGATTGTGGTGTTTTTAAAGGGGGAAATTAGTGTGTTTGATGTGGATGTTCGCTGCTTTAGAGAAGATGGAAGGTAATTTGTGGTTGAAAGATAAAATTGGTTTTGTACCAAAGAATGCTTGGGCAATAAACCCCTTCAGTCACTCACCTACAATGGCATATTTTCTTCGTCGAATGGGTTTCAATAATATGCTTATTCAGAGAACTCATGATGAAGTAAAGAAGGAATTAGCAATGCATGAAAATTTGAAGTTCATGTGGCGGCAAAGTTGGGACAGTGGTGAAAGTACTGATATCTTTTGCCATATGATGCCCTTCTATTCATATGATGTGCTACATACATGTGGACCAGAGCCTGCTATATGCTGTCAATTCGACTTTGGTAGGATGCTTGGTTTTGGCTATGGAGTTTGCCCATGGGGTTACAATTCAGTTGAGACTTTCTCTGTGAATGTGCAGTACTTATTGAAGATAGGTTTGATTGAGTACAAGGTTAACCGATTGATTGAGTATGAGCATGAGAAAATCCGATCTAAGTATGACGTGCAGCCTTTGCATAGAGAATGAAAGAGACCGAGGAAACCTAGATAGAAATCTTCGATAGGCATATGAAATATGTTCCACAGATATCCTTTACTCATACCATCACTATGTATGAGCGAAAGTTATGTATGGAAAGCCGCTGGAAGCGATAATTTGATAAAAGCACCCCCAAAGTTACAGAGGATGTTCATTATACAAATTTGGTTGTTTTGATTCGAGCCTTAGAAAATAGAAAAAGTCAACCAAATTTAAGTGTAAACTCTTATCAATAAAGAAATTGAATTGGTTGTCTATTTTGGTACTTCAAGTTGCAGTTCGGAAAGTCTAGCTACAGGTTACGCAATTCATTTGTTATCGGCGAATAGAATTGTAACTTATTTGCTCCTTTTAGAACGGAACTTTTCCTATTTTAGGATTTTAGGTAGAAGCTTGCTCCTTATTTTCATCGATGGAGTTATCACCTCTCTAAGTTTATTTATACATTGTAAATCACTTGTAAGGGGGGAGAAAATTAGGAGATGTGGGAGAAGAATTAGAGTTTCATTGTCTGACTGATAGAATAATTGAATGGTCAGCTCTGATTTATAAGATTCATGTGGCTTGAAGTTTAGCATAATGTATTTTCTCTATGTTTCATATGTATCTTGTAATGTTTTTCATTTCATTCATAAATCGTTTTCAATTTGAATGCTTTGAGAGTAAGAAAGGTAGAACTCAGTCATTGCTCTGCCTTGAGGAAGTGTTCAGACTTTGTGTGGCTTTCTTCTGTTTGAAAGGGATTCATTGTTTAATGCCCTTTTCAGCTATCTTAAACAGTCTTTCCATCCCATTTAATTTCAATTTAATTGTTAAACTTCACTCCTATCTTGCCTTATGGAATAATCTATACCTTTGATTAAACCTCTGCTCTTGCTGTCCTTAATCCCACACAGCCCAGAAACCCATCATTTATCAAAAAACCCCTTTTCATATCTATTTACTAGCCTAAGATTAAAATAGTTCCCATTCTAAGTCATCTCGCACTATTGCTCATCTTATCGAGATCATTTAGAGAGAGCCCTCTCCTGTCCTCGTAGGGCTAGCTACGAGGTTGAGCGTGGTTTGATGTTGCCTTGAGTTTTACCTTATTTCAGCCTAATTTATATTCGAGTGCTAACATAGTGGCAACCATACTGGGGAGAAATTTTCTTATTACTGTCATTTGCTATAGACGGAGTCTGAAGTCACGCCAGGTAGCCTTTGAACTGCTCTTGCTCTGCGAGTGCATAGTAGATAAAAGCTACTTCAGTCGATCTCCGGTTTAGCTTGTGAATGTGCCCCTTGATTTGCGAATTCCCCCAGTATATGTATCAAGATCAGATCTGATGGTTGATGGTGGACAACGATCAGACATAAGAAGGCTAAAAATCATTCACCTGGTGACTCCAATTCAAAGTACGGAGGAGTGACTCTTTCTACGAGAAAAGGGAAAGATCGGAGGTTTTGCGGCACCTGTTGGGATTCTTGTGGCTTTCAGTTCTTGATGGTGTTTTCTCTCAGTTTATTGTAATTTCTTTCATGTTTAATGTATGCCATTCCTTTCTTATGCTTCTGAAACTAAATGAATGAGTAAATGAGGTTGAATCCATTGATTTCAGTGCTCTGCCTTTGAATTTGTTTAGTTTTACATGTTTTCGCCTGTTTGGAGAGGATCCATGTTCTCCCTTGCCCTCTTTAGCTCCTTTTCGTTCTGATCCATCCATACACTTAATCAAAAATCATCAAGACTATTTCCTACCTCGCCCCAACTCGAATTCTGCAAAGATCTGGCCTTATCCCCGGACCCAAAAATTGTTTTTTCCCATTTCTCCAACAAAAACCCAAAAAAATCAAAATCAAACTTTCCTATCTCTTTACTAGCCTAAAATCAGTATTCATTGTTCATTATAAGTCATCTCAGCCCCTTTGAAGATCCTTTGCCGAGATAGACCCGGAGAGAGCCCTCTCTTGTCCTCGTAGGGCTAGCTACGAGGCTGAGCGTGGTTTGATGTAGCCTTGAGTTTTACCTTATTTCAGCCTAAGGTAGATTTGAGCGCTAACATAGTGGCGACCATACTGGGGAAGTCCTCCCCGGTAAAGGATAACAAAGTTCAGATCCGATTGCTGATGGTGAACATCAGTCAGACACCACAAGGCTGAAATCATTCACCGGAAACTTCATTCACTGAACAATCCAGAAATCAATGCTTCATGGCGACCTCACTGCTGACAGACCGGATTGCAAGAAGATACGCTCCCATGAGCCGAGATCACATCCCAGGTTTTCCAAATAAGATGCCCAAGGCGGATTGGCTTCAGAATTTGCCTATGTTCAGAAATGAGGAAGGTAATGACGCTGCTCTTCATCTGGTGAAATTTCACATTCATGTGCATAAATTAAAGATCAATTTTCCTGAAGACTGTTTGATGAAAATGTTTATGGCTACTCTGGAAGATGAAGCCCGATCCTGGTATGAAAGTTTGCCATCTGCTTCCATTTATTGTTTAAGGGATTTTCATACCGTGTTCTTTGAAAAGTATAAAGAATCATATCCATCCTTGATTTTAGTTCAGAACTGTTGTAGCCATGTACATAATTTCATTGAAGATCTAGAGAATTTTTATGGTGATAATGATTTCATGGACGGAGAAATCATGGAGGCTCTGTACGAGAAACCATTTCAGCGACATGAAGAGAACCTAGAGGATACCCATCAAGATGCTCAGGAGACTTTGCAGCAAGTTGAAGAGTGCCATATGGCTGAAAATGATGAAAGGGAGAATGACATTTCAGATTTTCCCACAGAAGAAGACAACATGCAGATTGCAGATTGTGATAATATCCAGTCAGCTACTTCAGATTCAGATTCAGATCATGATGACCAAGCATGTCTTGTGCTGAAGCCCATCAAAGAGAACTCTGCTGTTGAAATCATCTGGAATGCAGAAGACACAGTAATGGATCCAAATGTTCTCAGTCATAATGTCAGTCCATCATTAGAACACAGCCTTCATGAAGAAGCAATCCAGTCAGTTCATGAAAAACAGAATGAGATGTTTGTGCAAGTAAGTGATAAATCTCCTTTCGATAACTCAGTAATAAATGATAGTTTGAATGCCCTGTCATATGAAGATAATTATTGTTTAAGCAGAAGAAAACAAAAAGCATTGTCTCCTTTGTCTGAAGATGAGATAGATCTACTTTTGAAAGGTCTTGTTACAGCCCAAGCTACAGCAGATTTGCAGTGCACACATAGTCAGGAAAGTGTTGGTGAAACTTCTTCCTCTTTTGAAAAAGATGATTGTCTTGTAATCAGTTGTGTAGATCAGCAAACAGATAATTTTTTCTTTCACAAAGATGATAAGGCTGTCATGTTTGATAATCTTGAAGATTGTTTTTTGTTTAAGAATGACCTAGATCATGAAATTGAAGAGTATATGCCAGAATTTCTCATGGTCAAGGAACCTACAGCTAACACTCAGATGGCAGATTTGTGCATTTCTATCCCTCAGAAATCAATTGTCCTTTCAGATCAGAATGAAGTGGATACTAGTATTTTTGCAGCTGAATCTCCAGATAAGCCAGTGCTTCAAGATTTTCAAGACCCCTTCAGCATTCTTCTGCAAACATTAGAAAGGATAAATATTGCCTGGTTCATTATCATAAGCTTCGGTTTCAGTGGTTATTTTGAGTTGCCTACAGGTTCATCATTCTGCCTGCTCAAGGAGAGTAAGAGTAGAAATTTGGGGTGTAGCCATCTGCTGGATTGGTTACATTGGAAGGCACATTACACATGATTGTACATATCACATCAGTATGTAGGTGGTTGCCATCATGATTTGAAATCTTGATGGACTGCTGCATTTTTCAAAAAGCTTTGTAAATACTTGTTCTAAGTTAAGTCAGTCATGAGTTATTCGTTAATTCAGTCAGTTTTCAGTTAATACATTAATCATGTCGATTTCTTGCAATAATGATTCCATCGCCCAATGGATGGAGGCACTGTCTGCTCTCCCAAAGATCTGCAGATTCTTGGCACCTCCAAGAAGAGGCAGCTGCCATCCCCATTGGAGCCAATGTTAGACTCGATCTTGCAGTCCTACGCGAGTCATTTTAATTCTTGAGGTCCGGGATTTTGTCTGCGAGAAGTGTGAAATAACGTAGTAAGTTTCAGGAATGTCATCGCCAATAATGTGAGAGTGTTTCTTCTTCAAAACCCTGTTTTGAAGAAGAAATCATCAAATGTGTTTTCTTAGAATATGTAATTTGTCAAAGTGTTTTCAAACTCTGCAGCATTGGCAGGACAGTTTATGTTGAAGTGCCTACTGGCTATGTTGTAGGAGTTAAGGATACAAAGTTCTTGTTGCACAAGTTTCCACTGCTTTCAAAGTCTGGTCAACTGCAGAAACTAGCTGATGAAGCTCATGAATCCATGAATGACAAGGTGTCCCCTTAATGATATTCCAGGAGATGCAGAGACATTTGAGTTTCGTGCTAAGTTTTGCTATGGGATCATAGTCACTCAAATAGTGAAAGATCGGGCTATGCGGCTTCAACATAAATTGGAAAGTCTTCTATCTGAAATGGAGAGGGTTGTCTACTTACTTAAAATTGCAGACCCAAACTGGAGAGGCTTCTCTAAAACGACAGACACAGTTGTATTCATTGAACACAGGGCAGTCTCTGTCAGTTTCAGTTGGTAGACCTATCAACAAAAGTGCTTCTTCAGACTAGAAGAATCCTACCATATTACAAAAGGTATGATGTTGAAAAAACAAATTACGAAAGACAAATATCTTTGTCAACGGCGTAGCTGATGTTAAGGTAATTGAACATGATAACAATACTATGGGTATTGTTAAGGAACTTTCGTGGAAATAAGCCCACGATGGCTTAAAAATTTGTGCACAATCGAGAAGAAAGGTGCAAGATAAAGGGGCCTTTATCATTCGAAGAATGATCGATTCAAGTAATTTGTTTGTGCAGCCTTGAATAGAAGAAAAGGCCACATATTACAAGCAGCAAAGAAGTAAAAATCTCGAGATAATCTTTGATTTCTAGTGAAGATGGTTCTGAAAAGGTGCATATATGTTTGGACGTATTCCCCTATGTGATTTTATTTTGGAGCATCCAACCATTTCTCGGTATCATGCAGTTCTGCAGTACAAAGGAAATGGTGATGTATTCATTTGTGATCTTGGAAGTACTCATGGCGCTATTGTTAACAAGATTCAGGTTACACCAAATATTTACAAACAATTCATTTGCACGAATCCTCAAGGCAGAAGTCGCCGTTGGTGATATTTGAAACTGAGATTTTATTTGGAGTTATGAACGAGCATGGAGGTGCGCGCTACGCATATAACATCACCAGCCAGTGTTAAATACCAAGGGCGCTACGCACTTGCAGCGCGCTACGCATTGGGTGGGCGCGCTACCCATACAGTCTCAGAGCTAAAAAATTTTGGCCCTTGCGTCCAGTTTCACACCAAATCGGCACAATCAGCTTGCAAGTAGGTTTTTAATGGTTGCTCAGTGATTTTTAAACAGGATTGTGGTGTTTTTAAAGTGGGGAAATTAGTGTATTTGATGTGGATGTTCGCCGCTTTAGAGATAATGGAAGGTAATTTGAGGTTAGAAAATGCAGTGTGGGTGTTGTATCAAATAATGCTAACATCAATCCTTTGGTCACTCACCTCACCATTGGCATATTTATTCGTCGAATAGGTTTCAATAATATGCTTATTGAGAGAACTCATGATGGAAGCAAAGAAGGAATTAGCAATGCATGAAAATTTGGAGTTCATGTGGCGGCGAAGTTGGGACGAGTAATGAAAATGCGATATCTTTTTCCATGGTACCCTACTATTCATATGATGTGCTACATACATGTGGACCGGAGGCTTTGCTATATCTTTGTCGATTCGACTTTGGTAGGATGCCTGGTTTTGGCTATGGAGCTTGCCCATGGGGTTACAATCCGGTTGAGACTTCCTCTGTGAATGTGCCGGTACTTATTGAATCTAGGTTTGATAAAAGGAGAATACAAGGTTGACCGATTGACTGAGTATGAGCATGAGCAAATCCGATCTAAGTATGACGTGCAGCCCTTGCATAGAGAATGGAAGAGACCGAGGAAATCTAGATAGAAATCTTCGACAGGCATATGAAATATGTTCCACAAATATCCTTTACTCATACCATCACTATGTATGAGCGAAAATTATGTATGGAAAGCTGCTGGAAGCGATAATTTGATAGTTAAGATAAAAGCGCCCCAATGTTACATATGATGCTAATTATAGGAAATTTGGTTTGATTCGAAAGGCAAAAGTAAAATGAAAAAGTCAAAAGCCAAATTTAAGTGCAGATAACTATCCCAGCAAAGCAATCGAATTGGTTGGTCTATTTTGGGTCTTCAGCTGCAGTTCAGAAAGTCTAGCTACAGGTTCTGCCAATTCATTTGTTATCAGTGAATAAATTGTAACGCTGCTCCTTTTTAGAGCAGACTTTTCCTATTTTTAGGATTTTAGGTGAAACTACTCCTTATTTTCATCGATCAGTTATCACCTCTTTAAGTTTATTTATACATTGTAAATCATTTGTAAAAGGGGAGAGTTCTGAGAGGTGCGTGGAGGAGAACAGAGAGCTTCATTGTACAGTTGTTTGACAGAGATTAATTGAAGGGTACAGCTCTGATTTATAATATTCTTGTGGCGTGAAATTTAGCATATGTTTCTTCTACTGTTTCATATGTAATCTCGTAATGTTTACATTTCATTCATAATCAGTTCACTGGATGCTTTTGCAGTGAGATAGGTAGAATCCAATTTATTTGCTCTGCCTTGAAGGAGCGTTCAGGATTTGTGTATTTTCTTCTGTCTGAAAGGGATTCATTGTTAAATGCCCTTTTCAGCTTTCTTAAGCAGTCTTTACATTCCGTTTAATTTCAAATTAATTGTTAAACTTCACTCCTACCTTGCCTTATGGAATAATCTGTGCCTTTGATTAAATCTCTGCTCACGCTGTTCTTGATCCCATACAGTCCAGAAAACCCCGTCATTTATTAAAAACCTCATTCATATTTATTTACTAGCCTAAAATTAAAATCGGATTTCCCATTCTAGAGTCATCTCGCACCCTATTTCTCATTTTATCGAGATTGAATGGAAAGGCTCCTCTCTGTCCTCGTAGGGCTAGCTACGAGGCGAGCTTGGTTTGATGTTGCCTCGAGTTTGCCTTCCTCGGCTGAGGCGGATTTGAGCGGTAACAAATTCCAGTCCCCTTGACTGAACTGTTGAAACAACCAGCATATCAATCTCAGGTCACCTCTTTCATACTTCCTCCAGAAGAACCACTCACCTCAGATAATATCAAGCACTGCCAGGTCTTTGAGGATGAAGAACAGATGACGGGATTCCTAGAAATAGAAGGTGAATTCTCCAACATAGAGATTGGTACTGATGAAAGAAATTTGACACCATTTGATAGTCAAAGAAAGGAGGAAGGAAATCCGGTGGAAGATTTTAACCCATGGAATGAAGAAATCAGGTTGCTGGGAGATTATGTTGAATAAATATGATTCAATACAGGAAGAAAAGGAGGAGAGCAAAGAAGAGATTCTTGAGGAAGATGAAAATAGCGAGCTTTCTCTTGAAAAAGAGGAAATAATGGAGCAAGCCCCTACTCAAGAATTCATGGATCTTTTCACAGAGCTCAGCACAGCAGAGCAGAATATACCAGAGCTCCAAAAGGACTCAGCTCCAGTATATGATGAGTCCTCCAGTTTAGAGAATGAAGGAGATTCTCTCTCTCAAGAGAGTCTTCTTCTCGATCCAGTGAAAGGAGATAAAATCCTGGTTGAAGCCTGCCTGCCAAATACTCTTAACCAGGTATCATTTCATGATCCTTATGTGCATTTCCTGCAAACATTTGAAGAAGGATCAAGGGTCCTTTCTAGCAGCATGTTGCCAGCAGAGAGAAAATTTTTCAAAGCTGCTATTGTGAAACAAAAAGAAGAGATCCCACTGCCTTTCAAAATACAAGAAGAAGGCGATTAGGCTTTCAAGAGCCATATTGAAGACAGCAGTGGGAAAAGTAAGCTCCAGACAAAAGAAAAGCTGGACATGGAAACTGACAGCATCAGAAGACTGATGATGAAGGTGTCTCAGAAACAGCAGATAGCAGCAAGAAAGCAGAGAAAATTTGGCAATGGAAGAACAAGAACATAAAGTGAAAGCATAGCTGGAGGCAAGTTGCAGAACAAAATATGGAAACATAGAAGGGTACAGTTGAAGAATAATGCAACTAATGGATACCAGCAAAGCAAAGTATGGGACCCAGGAGGCAAAGACAACCTGGTGTATTATATTGTACATTAGTTTTCTTTTTTGTTTCATCATTCTTTTAATAATGTGTGTGTGCTGATGAATTATAAAATGAAAACTAGAGGTGTCGAAGAGCAGAATTCGCACAAAATGATCAGATGGTCTGCAGGTTCTCGACATGTCCAAGGATGAACATGTCGTCCCCAGATGGAGCCAATGTTGTACATGTTAGCCCTTACATAGAAATTCTTGGCCTGTTGCTTCTTCCGAATCCGTTTCAAACCTCTGCCGTGGCCTAAAACCCCCATATTCCTACTTAACATTACCATTTCTGTTCATAAAATACACTGTGAAAAAGTTAAAACCCGTAATTAAAATCTATATCAGGCCTAGCCCCTAGGGTCTCAGCCCCCTTGGTTTTGATTCCCATGTGACTCGTATACAAAACCCTGTGTTAAAACCAAACGAGGCCCATTGCTTTGTAATTTCGGGCCAAATCTTAACTACTTGACCCAAAACAAATCAACGGCTCATATTTTAATTCACCACGGTGGTCCTCGCGCCTGAAAACCAGCTGATTATTCCGCACTGCCCACTCAGGACAAGCGGTATTCTCCATGGAGCCAGCGATTCCATAGATCGCATGACAAGTGTCCTCATGTACGATTCCCATACCACCCTATTTCGCGCATTAAAGCTCGATCCAGGGCATGCGGCGAAATTCATTCTAATCGTCCGATCAAAAGTGTATCATCTGACGGCTCCCGTTCTTCGAAGTCGCGCACCATTTAGTCTTGTCCACATCGCCTCTGGCCCACCGCTCCATCACTCTTAGATGCATCCTTCACCGTTGATCGTCTTCTAAATTGGATGGTTGAGATTCATTTGACCCTGCACAGTTGACCAAGCCTCCTAGCCCGTGCGCCACATCATAATTTCCACGTGTACTCCGTATTCCTTCCCCACCATTCATATGTCTCGTTTACGTGTCATGTTCCAGTGATTATGATATGAATATCCACCCAGTTCATTCATTGTCATCTCATTGTGTTTTCGTTCGCCATCCTCCATCTCTTCACCATTCACATACATTTTCCGCCATTATGCATCGTCTTATCATTCCATCCAGTCTGTGTCATCATTTCCATGGCCGCCACTGCAACCATCACCCCCGTGCCTGATTTTCTTTAACATATTGGAGGGTTTTGCAGGTTTTAAGACGAAGAAGAGACGCCTTAATTCGTTGCCCCATCATAGAGGTCGAATGCACTCCAAAGGACCATTCAATAGATGTTGGATCACGGAACAAGGATCTGAAGAGATATACAGATAAGACTTTTATTTAATGAAGCAGGCCTGAAATTTATCAAACCCCTCAGAAAAATTCAAAAGATAGACTCTGGTAGCTGAAGGCATTAATTTCACAACAAAGAATATCAATCAGAGAGTAAGGAATTCAATGGTTGGAACCAGAGATTTCAAAAGGCGATTTAACATCTAGAAGGCTCGAGTACAAGCGCAAAGAAATCAGATCCTCCAGGGTGCTCTTCAGTAGATTTTTCTCTCAGAAAAGTACAAAATGTTTCATATTTTATTCCTCATATTTTGTCTCCAGAAAAATCTACTCCTACTGCATTTATTTTATGGAGCAACCACATAGTATGCTCAGCACTACAGTGCCGTCAAGCAGTATGGGCAGGCATCTTTTCGCCATTTTGCTCAAATTAAACAATTTAATGTTTTCACCTACCCCCTTTCTCTAGAGTTTTATGTTTCTTCTATAAAAAGGAGAAAGAAAGACATTGTAAGGGTTCCAGATTTCTATCAGCAAACTGTGCAGTGAAAGGCTTTGTATACATCTTGTAAATTTTCTGTACGAAGGCTCAGAGCCCGTAGGGTCTCAGTGACGAGGAGTTATAACTGTAATGAGGATTCTAGTCTTTGGTATCCCAAGTATGTAATCTTTTCTTATGTGTTAATATAATATCTCATTTCATTGCATTTATCTTCTTGTATCATGTTCTAGAATGCGAGTGGCTCACTGATCTTAAGTAAGGATTCATCCTAGTTGGTGCCCATACTTGGATTAGTCAAGCGCTTTAAATAGGCCTAGTCATGATATGCTGTTCCATGTTCATGTCATTCATATTTTCTGCTATATTAGTTACTTGAGGAGGGTGCTTTTAAAACGCCATTGTCATGTATGGATTCTTAGTTGGATAAGCCCATATGTGGTTCTGTTGTGTATCTGGGTATCAGCCTCATGTTAACTAGTATCTCCTTCATGTTTTCCTCACTGCATCCACTTTCTGATATTTGATTTCTGTGGCATACTATTTGAACTGGCCCTCTTCGCAGTAAGTTGTCTCTTAACTGTCTAATGCTTTTGTATTGGAGTTTTTCATGTTGTTCCTACATTATTCTTATCTTTGTATCAGCTTCTGAGAGAGTTTGGTTCCATTTAAACTAATTTCCTTGTTTTACAAGAGATAGTAAGAGAGCTTTTGGATTGACAACCCAAGATATATTATGAGCTCCTTGCTATGCTAAGATGTCCTAGGCATTGGTCTATAGCAACTCTAGGCTGTCTCTAGGGTAGACAATAATTGTCGACAACGAGGATCATGGAGTCCCATGCCTCCATTCTTTTTTGGAAGGCAGACTGTCGTCCATTTCACCAAAGCCCATTTAGGATTTTTCCCTGAGGATCCCCAGAGAAAATTGCGTTGAAGATTTTTTATTTTCTTGAGCACCCATTTTGGTGCCGCCAAGACAGAGAAAGGATACAAAAGCATGGATTGTAACACGACCTTGACTAGAACGAGCCGGCTAGCCATATTGAGGACTCTATAGGTCGAAGAGGAAAGACGGGCTTCTATTTTTTTAATAAGAAAGTGCCAGGAGGCATGTTTTAGAGCAGAATCAATCAGAGGGGCACCCAAATATTTGGAGGGTAGAGATGCTACAGAGAATCCAAGAATGTGGGAAATAGAAGTCTGGGTCATGGCAGGGGTGTGAAAAAAGAATATTTGGGATTTGGCAGTATTAATGGTAGCGCTCAAGGCTTCAGAGAAAACATCAAACAAGGATTTGAACATATGTGCTTCTTGAAATGAGGGGTGCTCGAACAACATGTTATCACCCATGAACTTTTGATGAGTGATCGCAGGGGAGTTATGGACTAAGATACCTTTGAGTTGCTGAGTAAGAAGAGCATCCTTGATGAGACAACCTAAACCTTCAACCATTAGGACAAAAAGAAAGGGAGAAAGGGGATCTCCTTGACGAATGCCTCTGGAGGGAGAGAAGGGATGAAAAGGAATGCCATTAACAAAAATAGAAAAATAGGTAGAAGAGACAAGATTCATAACCCATCTGACCCATGTGGGAGAGAAGCCAAAGGCTAGGAGCATATGTTTCATGTAATTCTAGCTTAACTTGTCAAAAGCTTTAGAAAGGTCATTTTTAAGAAGCATACCTGATTTTTTATCATGCTTGAGAGAGTGAATGATCTCATGTGTGAGAATGATGCCATCAAGGATTTGCTGGCCTTCTACATATCCCGATTGTTCTGGAGAAATGAGCAGGGGTAGCAGCGGTTTGAGTCTAGAAGCAATGACTTTGGATATGACTTTATATATAACATTACAGAGTGCTATTGGTCTGAATTTATCTGGATTAATAGGATGATCTTCCTTAGGTATGAGGGCAATAAAATTCACATTTAGAGATAGAAGCAGCCAATGAAGAGTCCTAGATTCATCCACAACCTGCCATACCTCCAGTTTGATGAGATCCCATAAGTGATGAAAAAAGTTGGAGGTAAAACCATCAGGACCAGGTGCTTTACCATCCTTGAACTGATCCATTGCTGATTCGACTTCCTGTAAAGTAACCGGACGAAGGAGCATTTGATTGTGTTCTTCTGGTATGGTTTTAGGAATATGCTGGAGGATTCGATCTATCGCCAGTTGTCTGTTGATTTGTGGTTCTTGATGGACATCTTTAAAATGATTAAGGAGCTCTCTTTCGATGTCATCATGTTCTTCCAACCTTTCTCGCTGCTGATTCTGAATTTGAGAAAT